>JAWPHD010008817.1:0-110744 GCA_037043455.1 Cyrtodaria siliqua
GTGTGGTGGTGCTAGTGCTACTTCTTCTGCTGCTGCTGCTTTTCAGGGGATACTGTTCATATTTGGAGGTATGTATCAGTTTTACATCAGTATGGGTACAACAATGTATTATTTACATATTACACACTGTCAGTCTGAAATACAAAATTAAATACCTTTACACAACGTGGTCCTAGTCGGATAGACTGTGTACCTCCTACCATTCCGACCATGGACTCGCCACATCTGTCAGTACATGTATACACTAATTAAATGTTATTTACCGCATTGTAAGCAGATTTACATTCAGTTAAAAGTAGTGACTAATTTCGAATAAACTTCACTTTTCAAGGAGGAGGAGCTACTGCGAACGCACACAACGTGGCTATTTCACTGCCTGAAATTACACTAACAGAAGTCTTACACGTTATCATTATCATTCTCCCGAAGTACTTTATTGTTGGAATGGACTATGGGAAAATAGTGTAAATACAAGATTATGATTATTTATGATAATTTTGCCGTTCACTGTCAGCTATCATGCATATACGACGAAAAACTTTAAGTTAGTCTTGAAATGTAGGTTCGTGACCATCATGTACGTTAAAGGGAAACACAGAAATGTTGCTTTAATTTCATTCAGTCTAACTTTGAATTGAAATGAATTGGATTTTATAGTCGCACCAATAGCTAAGGTCATATGGCGACTTTCCAGCTTTCATTGGTGGAAAATTTTAGAAAAATCATGAAGTTTCTAGACATATTTATTCTTTTTTTGTACCATTGTTTTAATAACGTTTGTATATACTGTAAACATATTATGTTTTGTTTGAGGACCATATGTAGACTGGTATTCTGTTTTGTTTGAGGACCATATGTAGACTGGTATTCTGTTTTGTTTGAGGACCATATGTAGACTGGTATTCTGTTTTGTTTGAGGACCATATGTAGACTGGTATTCTGTTTTGTTTGAGGACCATATGTAGACTGGTACCATCATGAATAGTAGCCAAATATGTAATCCTCTTGAAATAAAGATATATTATTATTATTATTATAAAAGATTCGCAAAATTTGAAACTGTTTAATTGAATATTTAGTACTCAGCGAAGTGTGATTAAAACATCAAACATTGTTTAATTAAAGGGCTGTTCAAGCTATCCTACGCCCTCAAAAACTGGCCTATGGGAATACCCGCAAAAAGGGGTATGTGTTTGTGGTATATGTGATTTGAGGGTACGTGTGACGAGGTCAGATGTCACCCCTTGATCGAATTATACATTAGCTGTGTGTGTAACTGACACTTGTATGGATATACCAGGTGTTCATTAGTCGGGCAGCTTAGTAATGCGTGTATCAATCTGTTTAGTTTCGGCAGGTAGCGGAGGGATCTATATCATCGTCTTCTTCTAGGCACAGTTGTCGTTCTTGATATCGGTTCTTGTGTAGCATACTTTTTTCCGTATGTACTACTAGTATGTAAGGTCATTTTTTCTATTTGATTTGTATATATACTGACGGTCAATGAGAACGCACCAGTAACTCCATGTGTTTATTTTTTGGGATTATTCACAAACCATTTGGAATAAAACTGCTGAACCAATTTATTTTTTAATTATTGAATCTTGATATCCGACTTGTCTCACATGTTTAATGGTAGGCTTTTATGACAATCAGGTATTTACCTTGTCATTTAACAGTTTACTATTGCTCAAAACCACAAAAAGAATCATAAAAAGAAAACTGTTCCACTAAATTTCAAGCTGCATTAATCAGTCTCGGAATAAATTCCATTTGGTTTTATTGGCCTTTTTATTGTTTGACGTTTTACAGTATTATGCCATGAATGAAAGATTTCTTTGTGCGATGTGACCGGAGAAAACCGGAAATACACGTGCATTTCATAAAATCCAGATATGCACATAAAAATGTCGACTCTCATTACGTGGTCCGAGTTTTTAAACGTGTTTTATTGTCGACATGTTCGTTATAAAATCGTGCCTAATATAAGCTTTCTCATCGCTTAATGGAATTAAGGTAGGACCACGTAATGTTAAATATATGGATTATATCATATTTTGTCCAAAATGCCTCAAATTCTAACTTTTAAAAGGATGAGTTATGTGGTGCGTTTTCATTGACCGTGAGTATAGTTATGTAATAATTCTCACAGAGACTAGAATTACTGCTGCATTACCATATGCCAAGGAATAAGACGCAATCTTCAAATATTACAATTTATCACATTACGTGGTCCGAGTATTAACTTTCATACCCTTTCCAACCCCTTCTACAAGAAGCGAAAACGGCGTTGGCTGGGGTAGGAAATAAAACTTTAATTTCGTCTTAAAAAGTTTGCATATTGTAAAATTAAAACATTTAATAGATAATTTTAAACAGGTTATCGCATTTTCTCAGTAAAAGATGTTTTATTGTCGAAATATCCGTTATAAAATCCTGCACATATAAGCTTTCTCATCATTTAATGGAATAATAGCGGAACCACGTAATGAGACATATCATACGGTTATATAATACGTGCATTTGTGTTTTGCAGAACGTTAAAACAAGGAGACATTACGTGGTCTCGCCTTAATTCCATTAAGCGACGGGAAAGCTTATATTTGCAGGATTTTATAACAGATATGTCGACAATAAAACATGTTTTTACCGAAAAAAATGATATTCCTTTTTTCCTTTAGCCATAGTACAGTGGAATGCTCTGCCAGAAGATGTTGTACTGATGCATGACTTGAATAACTTGTTTAAAATTACCTATTAGATGTTTTAATTTTACAATATGCGAACTTATAAAGCCGAAATTAAGGTTTTATTTCAACCCCGTTTTCGCTTCTTGTAGAAGGGGTTGAATCGGACATGAAATTTAATACTCGGACCACGTAATGTGATACTACTCTATGACAAACATCATGCATAGCACACACGCATTACACAGTTAAATGAACTAATAGTCTTACCCTTTCTCAAACTTTTCAAATTTAATGAAGTTAAAGTCAGATTCCGACGCCTCCTTAAACTCTAAACATGTCGAACCCATCCAGTGAATTATTGAACTAATGATTTCATTTTTTTCACCATCGCCTGAAAACGAAATACATGCAACGTCATACGCATGACATGCGGAAGAGGGTAAAAAAGATCTGAGAAAAAGAACATGGGATGAATAAAGTATTTTATATAAATGAGTAACTTTGTATTATTGATTTTAATAAACGAGTTGGATAAAATGATAGGATTCGGGGCTCTGTCGAGTATCCTATCTTTTTATCCAAAGAGTTTATTAAAGTCAATAATACACAGCCAAGAATGTAAGATACTATTTATCACCTAACACACTTACGACGTGATAGTTTCACTTTAATGTGGTAAATTTACGTTGAAGCCATGTTATTTGATAAACCACAGAATAATGCAATAAGAGAGAAAGGGAGAGGGAAACCTGTCGATAGTCATACAGGATCGTTTGATGTTGTCTTAAATCTTGTCTTGTCGTACACTTAATGTGTGTAGATTTTTCTATTTACATTCTCCCGTTTTATTGGGATGCCAATATGGTAAGAGTTAGGTTTGACCGTAGAACCTGGTTTAAACTTCCAGCGTAATGTTTTGCTTTTGACCGTTCCAGGACGATAGCCCGATTGACATCCCGTTTGTGATGTCGCGTGCCTTGCTTCTTATAAACATTGTACTAGTTGTTTTAATTCATTGTTTTGTTCTTTTCATGTTAGACTTGTATACCAACTTGTAGTTGTTCAGTACGGGGAAATGCTAAATTTACAAATCTCGAACCATTCTGAATGTTGCCGTCACTTTGAAATATGTTGATCGTATGTTTTACTTACTTGAAATATACACAGTAGTACACAGTAACATTTAATGCTAACACTTCGATATGGCCAACATATCAATGTTAAATGGTACGGTTATGAAAACTTATTAACAGAAATGGTCAGAGAGACACGTATACACACATATAATACAATCAATGAAGTTCAGAATCAGGTCACCTCAGACCAAGATCGCTTAAAGTAAAGCTAGGAAATGAATAATTCAATACATACTGAAACCCTCGTCTATGTGGTAGAGTACCTTTCGTGGCCATAATTTGGTATAATCACTTATGGCATTTCTCGGTTTACGAGATGGTAAGTTGTATTTTCTGAAAGTATATAGACAATGATCGTTTGAGATTTGTGAAGATTTTTCCCCAGTTTGCAAAGTTGGGAGATAACATAAACAGTTTTGATTTTCATTTATATGTTGGTTTGAAGGTTTGTTTTTATAAATTCTCGGACGAGTGACAATGAGCAATATTGATGAATATGTGATGGGGTTATTCAATCAATTCTCGGACGAGTGACAATGAGCAATATTGATGATTATGTGATGGGGTTATTCAATCAATTCTCGGACGAGTGCAACAATGAGCAATATTGATGAATATGTGATGGGGTTATTGCCCCTGAGTATTGAAAAAAATAGCAATTCAGCTGATGTACGCGATAACTTTTGTTTCCGATGTCACCGCCAAATTTCAAATGTCGTCTGCTTAAATTTGAGTTGAATTCAAACCTTCCGGTAATAGTTTGTATATTAAGTGTTATGGAAAACACTCTAACGGAGTGGTGAACAATGTAAACCCTGATCAGCCTGCACATAGTGTGCATGTTGATCTGGGCCTACACTGGTCGTAAAATCAAAGTTTTTGACTGTGGCGGCAAAAGGGTTAGGCCAAAAGAAAAAAGATGTACACGTTTCCCATTGCATGCTTTAAAAAAAATAGAAAATAGGGTAGGTCGGTAGGCATTTTTTTTTTGCATTTTTTTTTTTAGCAAGATATATTTATATGTATTTATCTCATAAACCCATACAAGTTAATGATACAACTGACAGTTTCTCTGTGATGTCAGTTTACCTCGAAATATTGTGATTAATCATTGTTTGGAACACATTTTTTTCATTTTTTTTACTGTTTTTGTTTTGTTGTTGTTTTTTTCATAAAAAGTAGGGTCGGTCGGGCCACCGGAGACACATTTTTGTTTTTTGGCCTTAACTAAATATGATTTGAAGGCTTATTTTTTAATACTTTGACAATGAGCGTCCATGCATTTGTTACGAAGTCGTTACCGTTGACAATTGAAAAGCATGCACATTTCAGCTTCATTACGCGATAACTTTGGTAAACAGTTTACTTTCAGCAAACTACTATTGAAGTTTGATTTCAAAAACAACTCAGACAAAGTTGTCGAAGAACCTGATATATTTTCTTTCATACTAAACCACGACACCGGCTTGAATCCACTCTAAAAACAACAAGCAGTGCTTTTCTTGAATAATCGGCTAATATCACTTTGTGCTAAGATCCACCTGACCAAGTTCATGTTACTTCGGAGTTACCTGAGGCATACTATTCGTTAAAATATTCACATTGGCATCATATTCTGGTGTCTGCTCATACATACCCGTATCCTGTTCATTGTCAGAAATATATTATCTCTGTGTCAATATTTATTTTGGGTCCACCTTCACAATCTTTTTTCTGCTCCTTTCTTTAGCTTCCCCTCACTCCGTCTTCCGACACTATGTTGTTGCCCTCTTACTGGATGGTTATCTGTTGTGACATACTTTCTGTTGAAACATCGCTGTGTATATTCTGTTTCTATGACGACTCTCTCTGTTCATCCGCAGTTGCCTGATGTTTCTCGTTTTTCATTTAGAGTTGACTGTTTCTGGGACAGTGCTGATTTGTCGTCTATTATTTTTTATTATTGTGAAGCACCCACCCCATAGTACTCCATGGTACTCCAGTCAAGCTACCATGCCACTACTAGGCTACCTGGCCACTAATTTTCTGTTTTTTTCTTTTGCATTTGCAGACATACGCATGAATACATACGTTATTTTTGTCATGTAGACATTGAAATTAATAAGTTGGCATTCTCGTGAATGGACATACAGGAAGTAAATTGCATTGGTATCCATGCCTGGTTTAGACCAGACTACACTAATTACCAACCAGTCAGCAGGCGGGGGAAAAGTTCCAGGGTAAATTCGGAGCTATCACACAGAATCTCTTAATTTTGATTGATTGTCCAGGTAAACAAACCAAAACATCTTGCTAAAAACTAAAATTCAACTTTTGAAGTGTATTTATGAAGGTTAAAACATACATTTGTGCAATGCATTCATAATTTGTCGGATAATAAAAACATAAGTGTATTTTACATTGTCCTCGTGTTTCTACATGCTGGTCATTACCATCCGACCCAAACAGCTTTTTCAAAACAAACTCAGCGTATGGTGTGTGTACGGTTTTTTTTTTATATAAAACTCCATACAGACATAATAAAAAAGTTGTTAAATTGTTGCACAAATGTGGGGTAGGCTTGATCTTTGAGCCATAACTTCTATTTTCTCTGTGTTTCCTCTGATATTTTGGTCAAAATGTAGCATTTAATGACCATTTACAGTTAAATCAACGTTTTGTTTCTGTATTTTTTTTTTGATAAACCTAAGATAGGTCTTTCAAAACAAGTAAGCAAAAATATAGCTTCTTATATTATGGAACTCAGTACACAGCTTAGAGCTATAATGTAGGCCTATGGAGAATGATTTGGTGTGGTATGACCTGTACTGGAAAGTATTTCCCAATTTTTGTGATAAAAGGCATGTTTGAGTATTTAGGGTGTGATTTTCTGGCTGAAATGACTTTATTGACTAGATCGTTGGAACTAAGAACCATTTACATGGCTGTATGCTGATTTTCTTTATCAGCTTGAAAGTGAAAGTAGAATACATGTGAGAGATGCCGAATAATGCAGATTGTTTACGGTGTCAACAAAGATCAGAATTATGTTTCATAAACCCTGCTTTTCCCAGCAGTATTCTCTTTTAAGAGATGAAGGGCATACAAGTGTAAGTGATTTTTCTTAGTAGCTTCATTTTGAAAATGACTTTATAGAGATGTTGGTAATTTTTATACAGTACTCAATGGGATTTATTTTACATCCGGTACATGTTTCTATTATTTTTTATCCCCAATATTTTTCAAGAAAAAGTGGGAAATCTTCTATTCCTGTCCGTCCGTACGTCCGTGTGTAATGTTGCGTAACTCCTCCTAAACCACTAGGCGGAATTCAACCAAATTTAGTGTATGACTTCGCCACATCATGACAACATCATTCTAGAGGAATGTGTTATAGTTTAGGTTACTGACAATAACTTCAGCATTTACCTGGCAAGCAATTATTTCCGAATGTCGGGCAAGTATGAACGAGTAGATGTACTAACCTTCCAGAAATTCCGTTTTTGAGGTTCAAAAGAAATTTATTTCAATTCAAAAGTAAGTGCCCTTTATATTTTTCACTATTGTATTAGTTGTTCATATAAATTCTTTGTAATGGGTGCTTAAAGCTACAAACTCTATACTTAAACCGCATGCCTCCTTGTTGGTGTCACTTACTTGGTATCCACCTGTTCGTGGCGAATTCGGCATACGACATTCGACATACGACATTCACAAATATGCTTCAACGTGAACGTCTTTTTACGCGACATACAACATTCGACATACGACATCCTTCAAAGTAAATGTCGTTTCACGCGACATACAACATTCGACATACGGCATTCAACATACGACATTCAACAGACGGCAAGATCACCATTGTCAGTATTGATGATTACTACCGGATTCACAGCTTGGTAATCAGACCGTAACCCGTATATAACGAAAAGTGTAGGTTATGCAGCTTTTGTTTGGTGAAAATCAATACCATTGCAATTTACCTCCAAAAATTGAAATGGTCGGCGAAATCGAAATAAAAATCACTCATACATAAAGAAAATTAATTCAAGTAGGGAGGTCGGAATCGATACCCTGTTTTTTTCTCATTTGATCAATTCATATTTTGTTGTTAATTTAATTAATGTTTTCGAATTGAAGCTGAGAAATTGCCTAGCAAGAGATAAAGAAAGAAGCAACAACAACGGGAAGAAATAAATAGAAAAGCGTCTATCGAGGAGATGAAAGAAAGAAAAAAAATGATCTAAAATGTAATAGAGGCAAACATAAAAAATACCTGATAACATATTAACTGGTAAATCACCTGCGATATCTGAATAGGAATATATTCATGTTGCCTAAAAGCCAACCAAAGGAGGAATGAGGAATGGATCCAGAGTTTAACTTGTAAAGGAATAATGTGTACCTTCAGGTGTACCTAGCAAAGATTGGGCACATGAAGAATGTGTAACTGGAAAAGTTAAGGCACATGCAGAATGTGTACCTTCAGTTGTACCTGACAAAGGTAAGGCACATGCAGAATGTGTACCTTCAGTTGTACCTGGCAAAGGTAATGCACATGAAGAATGTGTACCTTCAGTTGTACCTGGCAAAGGTAATGCACATGCAGAATGTGTACCTTCAGTTGTACCTGGCAAAGGTAAGGCACATGAAGAATGTGTACCTTCAGGTGTACCTGGCAAAGGTAATGCACATGCAGAATGTGTACCTTCATGTGTACCTGGCAAAGGTAATGCACATGCAGAATGTGTACCTTCAGTTGTACCTGGCAAAGGTAATGCACATGAAGAATGTGTACCTTCAGTTGTACCTGGCAAAGGTAATGCACATGCAGAATGTGTACCTTCAGTTGTACCTGGCAAAGGTAAGGCACATGAAGAATGTGCACCTTCATGTGTACCTGGCAAAGGTAAGGCACATGCAGAATGTGTACCTTCATGTGTACCTGGCAAAGGTAAGGCACATGCAGAATGTGTACCTTCAGTTGTACCTGGCAAAGGTAAGGCACATGCAGAATGTGTACCTTCAGTTGTACCTGGCAAAGGTAAGGCACATGCAGAATGTGTACCTTCAGTTGTACCTGGCAAAGGTAAGGCACATGCAGAATGTGTACCTTCAGTTGTACCTGGCAAAGGTAAGGCACATGAAGAATGAGTACCTTCAGTTGTACCTGGCAAAGGTAATGCACATGAAGAATGTGTACCTTCATGTGTACCTGACAAAGGTAAGGCACATGCAGAATGTGTACCTTCAGTTGTACCTGGCAAAGGTAATGCACATGAAGAATGTGTACCTTCAGTTGTACCTGGCAAAGGTAAGGCACATGAAGAATGTGTACCTTCAGTTGTACCTGGCAAAGGTAATGCACATGAAGAATGTGTACCTTCATGTGTACCTGACAAAGGTAAGGCACATGAAGAATGTGTACCTTCAGTTGTACCTGGCAAAGGTAATGCACATGAAGAATGTGTACCTTCATGTGTACCTGACAAAGGTAAGGCACATGAAGAATGTGTACCTTCAGTTGTACCTGGCAAAGGTAAGGCAAACGAAGAATGTGTACCTTCAGGTGTACCTGGCAAAGGTAAGGCAAACGAAGAATGTGTACCTTCAGTTGTACCTGGCAAAGGTAAGGCAAACGAAGAATGTGTACCTTCAGGTGTACCTGGCAAAGGTAAGGCACGTAAAGAATGTGTACCTTCCGCTGTTATTCTCGTATGTCACAATTAACATCCAATGTTCCAGAAAAAAACTAACAAGTCGAGAAACATTTACCCGATACAATTATAATCTGAGTACATCACGACCTCAGTAGGAGTGCTTAACGATAACGAAATTGAAATCGTGTCTTGTCATACATTTTTCTTAATAGTTCTCCATTTTCAATTGAGAGATACAAATCGAGAAAAAAAGCGGCAGTATTAGAAATATTAGGTGTGTTGAGTTTTGTCGGGTATATAGTACTAGTAAAGCTTAATATATCATCCAGATAACGAGATGTGTTACTGAAGGTTTAACGACATATACCTGAATATTTGGTGAACGACTTAATGACTATTGGTCAGCCATCTTTGAAAAAAAAAATCAAAATGGATGTGATATGATTAATTGAAATTTTCATCCAAATGCATATTATAGGCATGAACATTGTCAATGATATAATAGATGACATTAATGCAACACTATTGATGTGAACATAATATCAGAAACAATATTTATTTGGCAGAAATAGTGCCCTTTATATTCGAAAAGTTTGACGCAAGTTTGCTCTAAGATGTTTTGTAAAAAGGAAGATGTTCTTTTTACGCCATGTGCACATGATACACATGAAAAGCATGCAGGTGAATTGTAAATTGAAACATGCTGTATGGTGAAACATTCGGATAAACAGGTAATTTGATCCTATTCATATGTTATTATTTAGTTTGTGCTGTTTTTATAGGAATATAATAATAAATTACTCTTGTGTTGCCATGTTTCTGTTCACAACAGTCACTCAGTTGTGTTTAATACATCCAAAAATATAGTTGCCATTTATAGTAGTTTGACAATTAAAACCCGTCAGTGCCACCATACTATGCATTGAGATTATTTTGAAAGTACATGCCACTGAAAAAATAGCTTCTTTTTTTTTACAATGATTGACTTTGAAATGTGGATGATGTGATAACATGGCATATTTAATTTAGAAATGATGTCTCGTGTGCCATTTTTAGATAAATAGACAATTCTATGATCAAATTTATTTAACATAAAAAACAAAACATCTTAGAGTTAACTTGCGTCAAACTTTTCGAATATAAAGGGCACTATTTCTGCCAAATAAATATTGTTTCTGATATTATGGTCACATCAATAGTGTTGCATTAATGTCATTTATTATATCATTGACAATGTTCATGCCTATAATATGCATTTGGATAACAATTTCAATTAATTATACCCCATCCATGTTGGATTTTTTTTTCAAAGATGGCAGACCAATAGTCCTTAAGTCTGCTTACGTGTCAATAATGAGCACTAAGTGCTTATTTATGCAAGAAGCATACATATTACAAGGGCATAAACCTATTCACATATTCCCTATAATTTTTCAAGTATTTTGACAAAAATTCGTAATTAAATATCGTTTCCAAAGTTTGTTTTCATATGTCTTGGTAAATAAGAAGCATGATTAACTTGATTGGCTAAGCCTACTCACGTGTCTATAATGGCTTCCCACGTGGTCTTGGAGAGAATCATATCATACTGCAATTTTACGAACGTCTCGTTCCGTCCTTCCACGTAGTAGTCGAACCAATCTAAACAATAAGTATATTGTTAAAACCTGAATTTGCTAAACATTTCAACATGACACAAAGTATGACTCCGTCTGCCATTTGTGTCAATGTTATAACAGGTACGTACAGCACAACACAAATGCATGTACATATGTTTAGTTAAACCCGTTTTACATTTATACAATATGTAAGAGTACACATCCCGACTACAGAGGCGTATGTCCTATTGTTATACTATGGTAGGACATGGTAGGACATGGTAGGTAGGACATGGTATGACATGGTAGGACTACATGAGATTGATGATCGTAACAGTTGTTACAATTTAATGCGAACTTCCGGTGTAATTAACCAACTGCGCATGCGCCTTAAGCGAAATTGGTGACAGTGACGTGTACGTTTGTCTAAATACCCGGAGATTAATATTCAATGGGTTAGGGTTCGAGCCTCATATATGGCAGCATTTGTAAGCAAATTATACGAAACAACTACGGAATGAATATAATAGGGCGCTGCATGCGACTGTCACAGGATGACCTTAGTGGTTGGGCTAACTCAGGAAAGAATCAATGACGGTGAATGCATTTACATAAGTTTAATGCAACTTTTAAAATATGTTTAATATATATACAATTATCTAAAAAAACAAGCGAATACACAAATGAACTATGAAAAGAATGTTCTCCTGAACGTTTAAGACGTTCTTAGTATTGTTATAAATACTGAATGTCTAAGACACTAAAGTGTTGTTAAAGCTATAACAATGTTGATCTAGCGCGATAACTGTGATGCGCGAGAGCTCATGAAGATGATGATGCGCGAATTCAATGGATGATTGTCATCAAATGCCTTCTGTAAGGGTTGATGACGCGATGCAATGATAGTTAATCTCCACTGAGATTGTGAATGATATTCCTCCAGTGAGGACTGGTAACGGGCCCACCTTGTGTCCCGGGGGTTGTCGTTAGTAAAACCTGGCTGCGCAGGTACGGGGACCGTCTCCACCGCTTGTAACGTTAGTCGTGGAAGCTTAGCTCCACTCCTGGATATCCAAACCTAGATGGCTTACTCCAACCCTGGATGGCTTATATCCTGGATGGCTTAGGCTGTAATTATACATACGTTTTAGATGTCGGTTGACAAACATAACAATCTTGCATAATTACCATTACCCAAACAAATCATTATTCGATCAATATATGTAAGCTGTACTAATGATGAGTAGCAATGTATACATATTCTACAACGCCATGTATACGCTATGTACGTCGCTGTTAATCAATGCCCCTAATACATGTAATATAAACATGATCAAATTACTCATATATTACACTCACTGAGTTATGCATGCACGCATTTATTCTTGTCACTCATCTCATTGTTAACTAATGTTGACAATCGTGTATTACAATCACCGAGTTATACGCCAACGTTAACTAATGCACCTAATATCCACTGTTATCAAATTAATATTGTTTTACAATTAATGATCAATTACAATAATTACATCTAATAAAGTAACTTCAAAATCATATGCTAGTCTAAAGTTATGTTTGAGAAACATCAATGCTAACCGGATGTCGTAACCGCCAAACAAGATGGCGCCGCCCACTGAATACAAATATACGATAAAAGTTTGATAAAACTACTAACCACATGTTGCCTGTGAAATTTGCCGTCCAATCTCTGTTCCAACAAAGTACTATCGATTATCCCGGCGACAGCTAGAAGACAATGGGTTTTATAGCAAACATTACGCCCAAATCATTATTTCCCCCGTTCAGTCCGTGACAAACGTGGCTAAATCTACAGTATTGAATCTACACGACAGGCCCCTTATACAATTTTGCCGTTTAAGGAAAATATACCTATACGTTTACATGCATTAGCACAAAACTAAACTTATGACACGGCCTCTCTGGCGGCCACTTAAAATGTGCACGCTTTTACGTGTTACATGAATAGATCATGAATATTGTGAAATTGTTTCAACTCGAACAATAGATTTTGGGTGTAACCGATACAAGAGCTATATACGACCAGTACGCTCTACCCGTGACATTTTGTGACAACATCTCCCTACTTAAAGAAAGTGCTACACTTTTAAAATTCAACAAAATGATAATTAATATTTACACGTTAAGAAACTATTAATTCTTCTGAGCAAATGAGCGACAAAACGTACAAGTTGATCGCTCAATCGCTTGAGTATGTTAACTATTACTACTGAGGGATGCAACCTTCAGCCAGTACAACGACCGTCTTCCGGAAAACATCCACTGCAGTTATAACCTAACTATACTATGTGATTACAATTTCACCACTATTCTACAATTGTACACTACCCTGTCGTACATATACTACTATTGTACAATACACTGAAATACACTATTGTATTAAACCGGTCATTATGTGCGGCGACTTAAATAGTCTGCCCCAATATTGTCCTTTCCTCGGATCGCTTTAATTTTCATCCGGTAAGGCTGCAGAGTCAGTGCCCACCTCATTAACCTACTGTTAGCTACCTTTGCTTTATTCATATAAGCTAACGGTTGGTGGTCAGTCTCCAAGACAAATTCCTTACCAAAAACATATCGGTGGAATTTACTGACACCCCACACTACTGCAAGACACTCCCTTTCGATAACAGAGTAGTTACATTCCCGGGGTAATAGTTTCCGACTTGCGTAAGCCACGGGGAGACTACACCCATCTTGCTCTTGCAGTAGGACTGCACCCACCCCGATATCGGAGGCATCCGTTCTGAGGATAAACTCCTGGTCAAGTTCAGGTAATTTTAGTATTGGGGTTTTGACCAGACTCCCCTTTAAAGAGACAAAAGCTCGCTCCTGGCTTTCCCTCCAAGTTATCCTATTGGGTTGACCTTTCTTTGTCAAGTCTGACAAAGGTGCAGCTATAGCCGAAAAGTTTGGAATAAACTTCCTGTAAAAACCCGCTAACCCTAAAAATGACCTAACTTGTTTCTTTGTCTCGGGTCTTGGTGCTTCCTGAATTGCCTTAACCTTGTCGGGGTTGGGTTTCAATTTCTGGTCCCTCCCGACAACATGACCCAGACACTCTATATCTGCGTAACCTATGTGACACTTGCTAGGTTTTGCAGTCAGTTTAAACCGGCGTAGCCGTTCCAACAGATTACGTAGAGCCTTAATATGGTCTTCAAATGTTGTTGTAAACACCAGGATGTCATCTACAAAACTGTCTGTGTTGGACAAATCCTTCAGGACTTTCCTCATTAACCTACAGAATGTTGCTGGGGCGTTTACGAGACCAAAGGGCATGACCTTGAACTTAAAAAGTCCTTGCGAAGTTTCGAAGGAGGTCATCTCTTTAGCTCGGTCTGAAAGTGGGACTTGCCAATAACCTTTACTGAGGTCTAACTTGGAGAAATACGAATATCCCGCAAGTTTAGAGAATACCTCCTCAATATTAGGCATTGGCTCTGCATCAAAGATGGTACGTTTATTGAGCTGCCTAAAATCGATGCAGAATCGAATTGACCCATCTTTCTTCTTAATAAGTACGACTGGGGATGAAAATGGGGCGTTTGAAGGTTCGATGACACCCAATTTCAACATGTCTTTCACCTCCTCATCAACAATTGATCGGGAGTGAAATGGAATGGGATACCCCTTAATTCTTATTGGTTCCCCTGATGTGAGTACAATATCATGTTGCACTCCATCTGTCTGCCCCGGGTTTTCGGACAAGACATCACTGAACTCCGAGAGTAAACTACCCATCTCTCGTTTCTGCTCTACACTAAGCATGCCCGATATGTCTACATCGGCTGCTCTCTCCCTACCTACACTAGTGGGAAAATACATGGGACTAGTGTCCTCACTACTGTCTTCCTCACTATCCTCAATAACTGCAACATTAACTACGGTTAACACCCCTTGTTGCACATTATCGGTTCTACTTATATACTCTTTCAGCATATTCGCATGAAAGGTCTTTAACTTTCCGTTTATCTCGATACGGTAATCCATAGTGTTCACTATCCCTCTAACGTAAAACGGACCTTTCCATTGTAATAACAACTTGTTATTGTCGGTCGGGAGTAACAGTAACACCTGGTCATCTATCTTAAACTTCCTAGCTCTAGCTTTCTGGTCATAGTAGCGTTTATACTTGGTACTTGCCTTAACTAACTGACTTTGAGCTATCTTACAAGTCTCCTCTAGTTTCTCCTTCAGATCTAAAACATACTGATATGTAGTCTTAACCTCATCACTATCTACTTCACCTGCCCACATCTCTCTAAGAATTCTCATGGGACCTCTAACTGACCTACCGTACAATAACTCAAACGGAGAGAATCCTAAACTCTCTTGTGGTACCTCTCTAAATGCAAACAATAAAGCATTGAGATACTTGTCCCAATCTTTGGGTCTCTCGGTACACATACGCCGTAACATTTGCTTTAACGTCCCGTTAAATCGTTCGACTAACCCGTTACACATAGGGTGATATGGTGTTGTCATGATTTGACGCAAAGACAATAACCTGCTTACTTCAGCCATAAGTTCTGACGTAAACTGTGACCCACAATCAGTCAGCATTTCCTCTGGTACACCTAGCCTACTGAACATATCAACTAATGCCTCAGCTACTCTCTCAGTTTCAATTGAGGGCAATGCTACTGCCTCCGGATACCTAGTTGCATAGTCTACCATGGTTAAAATGTACCTATTTTTCCTATCCGACACTGGAAAAATTGGTCCAACTATGTCTACGGCTACCCGCTTAAATGGTGTATCTATCAGTGGCATCTGACCTAAATGTACTTTGGTCACTCGACCTTTTGGTACTGTCCTTTGGCATACATCGCAGGACCTACAATACCTAGTTACATCTCCACTAACGCCTGGCCAATAAAATTCTGCCAATACTCTATCTGACGTTTTCTTTACGCCTAAATGACCTCCCATAATCGACTCATGAGCTACCTTAAGCACTGTCGTTCTATACTGGGTAGGTACCACTAATTGGTGAAACTGTCTACTACCACTATCTTCAAATTCTCTGTACAATAACCTATTCTTATGTACAAACTTACAACTACCGGACCCTTTACACTTCTTCACTACACCGTCCTTGGCCTTCACTTTACAAGGACCTAATGACTCGTCTTGAGTTTGTGCTTCTATAAACTCCGCTTTAGATATGTCACCTACGGCTGCAGGAACCTTTAATTTTCTATAAGCCTGAGCTTGCTTCTGAACCTGCGCTCTAGTCTCTACGGCATTACTTATGCTACTTCTAAAATCGGACATTACCGGAAGTGCTGAACCATCTATGTTCCCTATCGTTAAATCATACATCGGGTCATCCATACATAGTGCCTCTGTAGTCCCTTTAAAGAAAGGTGTATCTACATCTATTCTCGCTATTGGCACGTGCTCTACCGACTTATTTAACAACATACACGGTGACTGTTTACCTACCAACTGGTCATCCGTAACTAAACTACGCCTAACTACCACACCTGTACAACCTGTATCCCTCATTACAATTACGTCCGTGCCGTTCACTCTACCATCTGCCGTTGGAAGATTTGCATACGGAAAGAGACATGTTCCGATCTTCGCCATTACACCATCCGATTTAACACAACAGCTACTACTCTCGGTTTTAATAACCGGACTATTACTACCTCTGCCTCTACCTCTACCTCGGTTTTGACCACCTCTACCTCTACCGAAATTCCATGGGTTGTTAAAACCCTGGTTCTGATTCCCTACATTGTTGTCCACTCTACTATTTTCACTGAAATTGTCTACGACAGCGGACACTTTCACCGCTTTCCTACACTCATGTGAAGCATGATTCCCATTACAGTGACGACAACGAATAAAAGGTCTACCTATGTTACCACTATTGCTACCTCCTCTAGCACCCATCGAACTACCACCACCTCTATAGTTTCCACTCTGGCCTTTCTGTTTATGATCGTCCCCTTGCCTATCTCTAAAAGTTCTGTCTTTCGACACTACATTATGAGCTCCACCTCTAGCCTCGGCAAACTGATCTGCTTGTGTTGCCATTTCTCCTACACTAGTTAGTTTTCTTTCTTTAAGAAATAAGAACAGATCTCTACTACAAACATTGAATAGCTGGTCCCGCAACAAGAAATCTATGAGGCCCTGATAAGTCTGCGCTACCTTCCCTAACTCTAACCACCTATCTAAGTAATTTCTAGATCTACTAATAAACTGAATAAATGACTCGCCTTTCTCAGGCAGACAAGCTCTAAACCGCTTTCTAAAACCTTCTTCAGTTAACTCAAATCTCTTTAAAAGAGCATCCTTTAACTTGTCATAGTCAAGAGCATCTAAACTAGGTAATCTAGAAAATACATCTAAGGCCTTGCCTCTCAATAACGCACTTAAATGAACTGCCCACTTATCTTTGGTCCATTCCTGTAACTCAGCATAACGCTCGAACCGTAACAAGTAACTGTCCATGTTATCTTTGTCAGCATCAAAGTATGGTAACTTCGAACCTTTTAACTTCCCAGAATAACTATCTTTCCCTACAGTTCCACTGTCCTTACTATGTGTCTTAGCTGCTTCCAACTCTAAAGCTAACTTATGATCAAACTCCTTTTGCTCCCTTTCCATTATCATCTTAGCCTTAGCTAGTCTACCATCTGTTTCGAACCTCTCATGTTCTAACTCTTGCTTCTCCCTTACTATTCTACTTTCTAATTCTAACTTCTCTTTAGCTAACCTATCTTCTAATTCTAACTTCTCTGTGGCTAGTCTACTTTCTAATTCTAGCTTATCTTTAACTAGTCTACCTTCTACTTCTAACCTATCTTTCTCAGCATCTAGCTTCTCTTTATCAGCATCTAACTTCTCTTTAGCTAATCTACTTTCTAATTCTAGCTTCTCTTTAGCTAACCTACTTTCGAATTCTAGCCTATCTTTCTCTAATTCTCTTTCCTTAAGTCTAAATTCCCTTTCCCTAGCCTGTTCGTCTTTAACAAAGGTTCTAAGCTCCTCACCAGCATAACCTAACTCCTTACCCATTTCCGTAAGATCCTTTATGGACGTCATGTCTATGGACATTGTGGACTACTAACTACAATAATTACAATACACACGTCACTAATAATTCTACTCACTTAACTACTAATGGTAAGTCACTGTGTCCTCAGTAAATACCTGGGCATCATCATCGGACAAGTTACATACACATTAGTACTAGCGCTAACTACTAACGATTATGTGTAGATAGTATCTAGCTTCCACAAAACATATGCACTACATAAAATATCTTAATTTGATATTGGACATAAACCTTAAACAATCATCGAAATGTGTATAACATGTACATGTATATTTACTTCTCCCATTAATATAAGTATACTCGAGTGTCACAACATGAGTAGAACGTCTTGTTCGCCAACCTAATTGGATACTATGTGTATATCAAGGGAGGTAAAAACAAACACCCAAATTATTGAGCAAAAGTGCCTCAGACCCACTCGTGTAGACCACTGCGACCTCGTGCCAAGGAAAGAACGGACAAAACAACAGTTTGGACTCACCCTACCCTTGTCGTGTCTTGACTTGTCTTCCAAGCTGTGGCCGTGATCGTCGACAGTCGCCTTGACGGATCAGAGGGTGGTACACAATTCTAAAATAATAAGTAGAGATTTAGTATATCATCATAAAGATCACTTATCGATTCTTTCCCTCCGTAGTCGCCAAATATCCCACTACTCTGAAAACCAGTTGTCACAGGATGACCTTAGTGGTTGGGCTAACTCAGGAAAGAATCAATGACGGTGAATGCATTTACATAAGTTTAATGCAACTTTTAAAATATGTTTAATATATATACAATTATCTAAAAAAACAAGCGAATACACAAATGAACTATGAAAAGAATGTTCTCCTGAACGTTTAAGACGTTCTTAGTATTGTTATAAATACTGAATGTCTAAGACACTAAAGTGTTGTTAAAGCTATAACAATGTTGATCTAGCGCGATAACTGTGATGCGCGAGAGCTCATGAAGATGATGATGCGCGAATTCAATGGATGATTGTCATCAAATGCCTTCTGTAAGGGTTGATGACGCGATGCAATGATAGTTAATCTCCACTGAGATTGTGAATGATATTCCTCCAGTGAGGACTGGTAACGGGCCCACCTTGTGTCCCGGGGGTTGTCGTTAGTAAAACCTGGCTGCGCAGGTACGGGGACCGTCTCCACCGCTTGTAACGTTAGTCGTGGAAGCTTAGCTCCACTCCTGGATATCCAAACCTAGATGGCTTACTCCAACCCTGGATGGCTTATATCCTGGATGGCTTAGGCTGTAATTATACATACGTTTTAGATGTCGGTTGACAAACATAACAATCTTGCATAATTACCATTACCCAAACAAATCATTATTCGATCAATATATGTAAGCTGTACTAATGATGAGTAGCAATGTATACATATTCTACAACGCCATGTATACGCTATGTACGTCGCTGTTAATCAATGCCCCTAATACATGTAATATAAACATGATCAAATTACTCATATATTACACTCACTGAGTTATGCATGCACGCATTTATTCTTGTCACTCATCTCATTGTTAACTAATGTTGACAATCGTGTATTACAATCACCGAGTTATACGCCAACGTTAACTAATGCACCTAATATCCACTGTTATCAAATTAATATTGTTTTACAATTAATGATCAATTACAATAATTACATCTAATAAAGTAACTTCAAAATCATATGCTAGTCTAAAGTTATGTTTGAGAAACATCAATGCTAACCGGATGTCGTAACCGCCAAACAAGATGGCGCCGCCCACTGAATACAAATATACGATAAAAGTTTGATAAAACTACTAACCACATGTTGCCTGTGAAATTTGCCGTCCAATCTCTGTTCCAACAAAGTACTATCGATTATCCCGGCGACAGCTAGAAGACAATGGGTTTTATAGCAAACATTACGCCCAAATCATTATTTCCCCCGTTCAGTCCGTGACAAACGTGGCTAAATCTACAGTATTGAATCTACACGACAGGCCCCTTATACAATTTTGCCGTTTAAGGAAAATATACCTATACGTTTACATGCATTAGCACAAAACTAAACTTATGACACGGCCTCTCTGGCGGCCACTTAAAATGTGCACGCTTTTACGTGTTACATGAATAGATCATGAATATTGTGAAATTGTTTCAACTCGAACAATAGATTTTGGGTGTAACCGATACAAGAGCTATATACGACCAGTACGCTCTACCCGTGACATTTTGTGACAGCGACTACTCTAATAAAAGGTGAAATTGAGATAATAATCAGTTTTAACTTAATAACAAGCAATTCATAATTTTGATAAAGCGTAATCAAAACAAACTGACCAATCAGTGACGAGAAAGTTGACACCCGTCTAAATTCTAAACTCGATGTTTATCCTAGATGTTCAACCAAGTTTACTGTGAAGATTAAGGTATTTACTGTGTGATTATTTTAAAACCCTGCATATTGCATACACATTTATGCACAATTATTCAATATATATATCGTTCAAACTCGAATCTTGAAAATGATCATCTATTTACTCTGCCAAAGATTTTTTTATTTTACTATAGAACCTCAGGATAAAACCCGAGTAACACAAATTTTTTCACCTAGTGAAAATAAGTTAAAATCTTAATATTTTGGCAATGGAAAATTATGAATAAATTATTATATATTAATAAAAACATTTACAAGAAGAAGCAATGTTAAACGTGAAGTGTTACTTTGAATTGCAACATCATCTTTCGCCAGCTGATATTGTACAGGGTAAAGGTATTAAACTGAAAAGAAAGGCAACACGATTGATAATACAGACACGTCCTGTTTTAAACCTCTCGAGCTATTCCACAACTTACCGTCAAAAGAACTCCTCCCCAAAGCATGTTCTGAAAGTATAAAAAAACATCCTAACAGTCATAATCAAACTATCACGGACAACGTTTAATGCCATTGACTAGCACAACTAGTCTTACTGGTTATTTGGGATAATCGAGGGGAATCTTTATAGCTTTAAAGTATAACACCACTTAAGCCGGTGCTTGGGGGTTTGATACCTGTTGCAGTTTGAATTACCTCTCATGAACAGACTTAAAACAAACCCGTCTACTGCTTTTCGCTCTTGTTTGTGTTCCTTGTTTCCAAGGGATCTCCTTTTCAGGATTTATTGACATTCACACTAGCGTTCGTCTATTGCTGTGTATCGGTTGTACAAAGTCACCCAACTACGAATAATTAGTGTTGTAGCATGTTCGGTGACATTTCCTTTGATGAATGCAAATTTATGGTAACTAAAGGGGCATTGCTATACCGTATTACAACTAGCAGATAGTGGAATTTAGAGTACGGTCGTCACTCTAACGTCACAGTGTTACGAAGTACACCATGCTACATTAATAAACCATCGCAGTCGATGTGCGATGTTGCATCGCTCCCTGCTCCATCGTACCATCGCTCCATCGCCTTCCGTTTAGACATGCGCACATCAAAGCAAAACAAAAATGGAGGACATCATGGATGCAAAGATTCGACAATACTTTTTGGCAATGTTTTCTTACCGAGAAATTCAAGTTTTGCTGAGCCTAAATGAAGGGATAGATTTAAGAAAAGTATTTTCGAATTTTTGCATCCATGATGTCCTCCATTTTTGTTTTGACTCAGCTCGTTGGTCATTTAAACACCTCGATGGACTACGCTCATCCCGGTGTTTAAATAAGCCAACTCGCTGAGACCAGACTCTATCTGTTACTTATATTCTAGGCCACTCGACGATTTTTGATTCTTGCTCAACATTTCATCGCTGGAGGAAATTGAGACATGTATTGCGCGTGTTTGTGTTCATTTTGTATCGGCGATCGCTTAGACTATCGAGAACTGGTAACGCCAGGATAGATTTTATTTATCCATGTTAGGGATAAATAAATTCTACAGCTATATATTTATCTTAAAAAAGATGGTTAAACCTCATTAGCAATAGTAAGAAATGTCTTAAATCGATAGAAAGGGGTGTTAATTTTTTCACGTGTGTTTTATAGAAACATACAATTTTGAAATGTTTTCTATTTATTCGTTCGTTCATTCGCTTTTCGTTCGTTCGTTCGTTCTTCGTTCGTTCTTCGTTCGTTCGTTCGTTCGTTCGTTTATTTATTCTATCATTCATTCATTCGTTCATTTATTCATTCATTTGTTTGTTTGTGTTTTGTTCGATTGTTTGTTCATTCATACGTACGTACGTTCGCTCGTTCATTCATTCATTCATGCACATCTGTACATACTTAATATGTTTATTCTATCAAAACTTATTTTGCTAATGTCCTTGTTTTTTAACACAAATATACTATTCATTTCTGTTGTTAAAGTTACACTGAATCATAAGGCCACTTACACCAAATGATTCCTTAATAGTCATTAATAAATAAATATATTTTACTGAGGAATACATGGTTTACGTTTAAACTATAACAGTTTCCACAGAATATGGAAACATTGTTTCATATTGCCAACCTTTAACTTCTAACGACATGTGTTTTCACTTTACGTTATCCTAACTCGTTCAGCATAGGTTGGATAATTAAAAAACCCAAAACAACACAAGTCTCTAGTTTTCACACATTTCTTTTTTTTCCCAGAACGAGCAGTTATTATTGCAAACCTTTCTGAACACTACTAAATCCTCTATCAACGTTTTCACTAATATATATTTTTCTTAAAAACAATACCAAATCAATTAAATGTCTGCATAGATCACTATACGATACAGTAACTGCTTTTTCTGGTATAAATAGGTCACCGGTTATTTAGTAACTAGTTCAACAAGTAACCCGATCAACGTCATATGAACGATTACACATTGTATTAACCGTTGATTACACATTGTATTAACCGATGATTACACATTGTATTAACCGTTGATTACACATTGTATTAACCGTTGATTAAACATTGTATTAACCGTCGATTACACATTGTATTAACCGTTGCAATCTGTTTCTTTATGCTGTTCAAATGCTTAATTGGATAATGCCGAAGTACAGAAAGCACCAAATATTGTCATTGACAATACTAATTACGATACATGTGTAATAATATAATGTAATACAATGTGCAATCGTTCATATGAAAAGCAGTAACATAAAGTGATCTACTCAGTAACAACATATAGTGATCTACTTAGTAACATATAGTGATCTACTCAGTAACATATAGTGATCTACTCAGTAACATAAAGTGATCTACTCAGTAACATATAGTGATCTACTCAGTAACATATAGTGATCTACTCAGTAACATATAGTGATCTACTTAGTAACATATAGTGATCTACTCAGTAACATATAGTGATCTACTCAGTAACATATAGTGATCTACTCAGTAACATATACTCAGTAACATATAGTGATCTACTCAGTAACATAAAGTGATCTACTCAGAAATTTAAAAGATTCGGTATTGTTCTTCAGAAAAAGATCAATTAGTGAAAACGTTGACAGAGGATGTTAGTGTTCAGAAATGTTTGCAATAATAGCTGACTGTTCGTTCTTAGGTAAGCTGAAAATACATTCATAAACGAGTTGGGATTAATATAAGCTTTAAAATCACAATTTTAATTCGACATTTTACGCTGGCCTGTTTTACCAACGACATAAAGCTCAAATCTACATTTAACCATATAAAAGAAACCAAAAATAAGGCGAGAAAGGTTTGGTGCTTAGCAAACTTTGAGTAGCATATACGCATTAAATATAATTATTAGCTGAAATAAATGTGTTTTATATAGTGATGACGGCCTCTTGAATATATTTATTTCTAAGATCCATACTAGAAACTTTCTTTTGATATACCTTTATACTCCTCTGCTGCGCTAAACATCAAGTCATCAATTGCCGCATATGTAACTGTGCCCAGCAGTACCTTAAAAAAAAAATAACACGAAGGAATACAAATGCTGAATAGTGTATCACCTGGTGGTCAGATTGGGCTTTGTCCTGGTGGTCTGATCAGTACAAAGCCAGACCAACATCAACATTTTAACTAGTGTGTTAAGGTCTCTCATCTTTAAATAATAAATAAAAAATGGATAGGATATGGTCAAGTGAAATTGTTAACCAAATGCGTATTTTAGGCATGAGAAATGTCAACCATATAGTACATTAGCATTGGGCTTATATCGAAACCACATGACCACATGCAATTGAAATAATATCTTTCTTTTTTTATAATGGTATACTTCGAAATTTGGATGACGTAATAACATGGCTTATTTTTTTTAGAAATGATGTTTCGTCTGCTCTAGGTGGATAAATGGACGATTATATGGACCGATTTATTTCATGTAAAAAAACATACAACAAATTTTGAGTAAAACTGAACCAAACTTTTCGGATATAAAGGGCACACTTTTTGCCATATAAGTATTCCTTCTGATATTATGTTCACATCAATAGTGTTGTTGTCATGTACTATATGGTTGACATTTCTCATACCTAAAATATGCATTTGGTTGAGGAGGACCACGCAAGGAAACTTCCTGTGAAGTTCCTGTGAAGTTTCGTTAAAATTCTGCCCATTAGATTATTAGACAAAATAGATTAAATATGTTTCTATTTTAGTAATAGTGGCCATACTTGTGGACGGATCGGGACGATTTGTTCTAATCGGAGAGAGGACCACAAAAGGATGCTGCCTGTGAAGTTTCGTCAAAATTCTACCCATCAGTTTATTAGAAAAAATGGATTAAATATGTTTCTATTTCTAATAATGGTGGTCATACTTGCTGACGGTGCAGGACGATTTGTTCTAATATGAGGGAGGACCACGCAAGAATGCTTCCTGTGAAGAGGTCAACCCGGAAATTCATGAGAAGAAAGTCGTTAATGATGCTCTATATTTAGTAATGGCGGCCATACTTGTGGATGGATCGGGACGATTTGTGCTAATCTGAGAGAGGACCACACAATGATGCTTCTTGTGAAAGTTTGGGGATGGAAAATGGAGGTGCTAGAGTGCACACAAGGCACAATTATGCATTTTTGCCAATTCAGGGGCAGATTATTCGGCTATTAGTATTCGAATCTGGCTGGTTTAATAACTCGTCTGAGATAGTATGTATATATAACTACTGTGTATGTTTGGTAAAGATCAAACACACAATGAATGTGCCAGAGTATTCAATAATTCAAGGGTCATAACTCTGGTGTTACTTATCCAATATAGCTGATTTCCGAACTTTTCAGAGCCTTCATTAATATCAACAATCTGCCAAAGTTTGGTAAATATCAAATAGAAAAAGGCAGGTGCTTGTTCATAAGCCAGAATAAGGCATTTTTCAATAAATCAAGGGACCATAACTCAGAGGATTTTGTCCGATAAAGTTTGTCCAAGATTTCATTAATATCAACAATCTGGCAAAGTTTGGTAAAGATCAAATACCAAATGAAAGTGCGAGAGTGTTCACAAGGCTGAAAATGACATGTTTTCAGTAAAACAAGGGTCATATCTCTGATGTTACTTAACTGATCTGGCTGTCGAAATTGTCCCAGCTTTAATTGATATAATGACCCTGGAAAATCCGATTAACAATGAAGTCCCTATCGTGTTCACAAAACAAAAGTAAAAAGGACGAAGGTGGACGGACGGACGGACGATTGACAAAAAATCATCCCATAAGCTCGCCAAGCCTTCGGCCAGTAGAGTTAAATAATGAATGTCGCCAAGGCATTTGTCATTTTCATCGTTTTCCAAGATTCTTGGTATTTACTCAAACGTTAATAGAGGTTGAATGTGGATGTAAGGAACGACAACTCTGGGAAGAGATTGCTCAATAATGTGGTTTTTGAGATACGTAACAATACTTTAGTTTTCCCACTGACCCGATTTCAAATTGTATTTTTATTGTTCAAGACATTTCTCTCTTGGGTTTTGAATGGAAACGTGAGTTCTTAAATAGAATAAACCCGCAGACACGTTTCTTTTGTTTTCGGAGAGCACGCATTGTGCTAGAACGCTCTTAGCCTCGGTCACCCTTCTGATTTCTTCGCTACGCTATGCTGCACGGATTCAGAGCCAGGGCCTGAGGAATAAAGGACGTTTGAAATCGCCCCTCACGTTGGGGCGATTTTGGCAAAACATTTTGAGATTCTATAAGACTGTCAAATAAAAAACATATTTTCAAGATAATTTAAAATTAATTTCTTATTTAATACGTAAAACGCTCTCCACGAATACCGACTATATAATTATATTGCAACGTTGAGACACTGTGACATCGATAATCTGTCACAGTGTCTCAACGATGCTATCGAGTTATATAGTCGGTTTTAGTGGAGTTGCGTTTTACGTATTGACCGAGGTCACGCAAACGTCGACTTTATGTGCATGAAAAAACGGGCGAATAAATTCGGCTAATCGCTAGTGGCCTATTCAACCCTTTGCCTGAAACAACATCTCATTTAGACCGATCCGATTATATAATGGCAACAGGATGTTTTGAAATATGATTAGACAGACAAACACAACTTGAGAAAATAATACAAGTATTAAATATTTAATTGCACTCACCGTGAGATAAAACGCCAGCCTCCATTTCATTTGAAACACATTCATAATTGCTCTACTATATGATTTCTTCCTGAAATTATAGCTGTTAAAGTGTTATGATATATGTTCTTGGTTATCACGTGTCTGAAACTAAAACTAGAACAATGAAGGGATTTTTGTCCTCAGTTTTACGCACCAGATTAATCTAATCTTAAAGGGACATACGGAAATCCTGCTTTATTTTCACCCACAATTATTTTGAAAGCAAAACGGTTACCGATAGTGTGAAGGTTAAACTTGATAGAGCTTCTTTAAAGTCCCTATGCCGCCATCAACAGGCAACTATTAAAACTATTATACACTGTTTCTCAACCTACTGACAATGAGGTATATATATAACTGTTTTCGTTTTTGTCTGTTGACACTATATAAACGGCTTATACCAGTCAGACCAATTTCCCACAATTTGGAGATTATGAGTTGCCAACTCATAATTCATTTCACGCATATTCAGCCACGTCTATTTTAAGAACCCGTGAATAAATATATACTTTTAATTAACAAACCTGCATTATTATATGACCTTAACACCTGGATAGAGTTTTGACAAACGGTTTTGTAGTGTAATTTTGCCTTAATTTGGCGGGACAGTTTCTTAAACCAATGTATTTAATTTTGAAACAAGGGAAATTAACTCTAGCCAACATCTAAATAATGTATATTTGACAAGTTACATTTTTATTAATGATTGAGGTTATCTAACTTAAGATGAGAACCATATTATGCCCTGTAACTTATCGTTGCATTATGTCTCAAAACTAACGTGACGCCACTAGTAGTCTACAAAGCTAACAAAAAACAAAAAACAAAACAAAAACACACACACGCAAACAACAACAACAACAACAACACCGTTGTTTGAGTTTGCTATGATGCGTGAAAACGTGTACACGTACCTCAAGATTGCCTCGTGTCGCTTTAAGGATCCGGGTCCGGGTCACATTGTGCTAATAATTGCCAACAGGATACGAGTGTTTAAGTCTTAATGACCTCTTAACGTGCTTCCAAGTATCAGTCTTTCAAACCGGATCTAGGTTGGCGAAAACAACATAAATAGACTAGTTACAGAGTAGGCGATTGTTGTAAGTTTATTTGGGAAGTGTTTCATAAGCCGTGGATAATAAATGAAACAGTTTTCCCATCCATTAATATCCACAAATCATAAAGCATTCTGCCTATAGTGTGAGCTAAACAATCACCAAATACTATTTCTGTCTTAGTTATTCTTTACAAACGTCTTGACACTTTGTGCAGAAACAAATTTGAAACTGCAAGCAAATGTCCGTAATTTTGTCATTTAGTTCGTCGATATATTCATGATGTTTTCCTCTTTTTTTTAAATTTATAAAAAAATAAAAAAATAAACAAAAATCATTATCTTTCTGTCATTCCATCTGGTGTGTTTTGTCAGCCAGTCAGAAACGATACCAGAATCTCGGTAAAATGGATGCCGCTTCAAATTTCTTTAGGAGAAACGTTCTAGCGGTTTTAAATCTCTGAAACAGTATCATGTTTGTAAAACAAATAACTACGGAAGGCAATTAGGACCATACTTCATTTAAGTAGGTATTTTGTTGTATTACACGCCAGTCAATGCATTCAGCTGTGTGTGTTTAATAAGGATTATAAGGCCAGTATTGATCATAACTAACTCATAACTAACTCAGACTACGTTAACTGAAATAACGCATGCTTTCTTAAGATGAAAGGGCGAAGATGAGATTGGGATCTAGTTGAGTAGCAAATTATAGGGATAACACCTCATTTATTATGAAAATATTCGCTGATGTATTTCTCTCCCAGCCACCGCGGCTGAGACGTCCTCCTTGGTATCCTGCATATACATATATACAAATACAGCACATTAGAAAATACGCGTATACATACACAGCACGTAATAAAATACGCATATACATACACAGCACGTTATAAAATACGCATATACATACACAGCACGTTATAAAATACGCATATACATACACAGCACGTTATAAAATACGCATATACATACACAGCACGTAATAAAATACGCATATACATACACAGCACGTAATAAAATACGCACATACACACAAAGCACGTAAAAATACGCACATACATACACAGCACGTTATAAAATACTCACACACATACACAGCACGTTATAAAATACGCATATACATACACAGCACGTAATAAAATACGCAAATACATACACAGCACGTTATAAAATACGCATATACATACACAGCACGTAATAAAATACGCACATACATACACAGCACGTTATAAAATACTCACACACATACACAGCACGTTATAAAATACGCATATACATACACAGCACGTAATAAAATACGCATATACATACACAGCACGTTATAAAATACGCATATTCATACACAGCACGTAATAAAATACGCATATACATACACAGCACGTTATAAAATACGCATATACATACATAGCACGTAATAAAATACGCATATACATACACAGCACGTTATAAAATACGCATATACATACACAGCACGTAATAAAATACGCATATACATACACAGCACGTTATAAAATACGCATATACATACACAGCACGTTATACAATACGCATATACATACACAGCACGTTATAAAATATGGAAATGTTTACAATAAAATTATGTGAAATTATAAAATGGTCCTATCAAAAAATGCAAATCGCGTGTGTACAAATACGTACAAAAACGTATCAATCACGCGCTATTATACAAGTGTCTTGTTAAACACATAAAGCCCGCACGTATCAATACGAGTTCTATAAATCAAACACGTAGTGAAATTATGTAAGGGTTCTGTAACAAACAACACATGAGCTTATACAATACTATAAAACAAACATCAGTCACGATATTATACAATGGTTCTTTAAGAACAATACAGCAAGTTTCCATACTACTCAACGTTAGCTAAGCACCAAACCTTTTTCGCCTTACTTTAGAACCCTGATGAATGACATTCATAGTATAAATATGTAGAGTAGAGAATGATAACATCCAATTATTTATAAAACAAAATTACTTGATGAGTTTTACGCTTTTGGTAAAATCAGCTACCGTAAAATGTTGAATTGAAATCTTGGTGCTTAGCAAACTTTGAGTAGTAATGTAAAGAAAAAAAGCCCGTGAGATTATACGTCCTATAAAACTTACTAAGCGTGTTAACAGAGTATGCATGTATGAAACCTTAATAGATCATGCATGGGTAGATGTACTATCAAATATAAACGTTACGTGCTATACAGCAACTGTAGGCAAAGCTAACACATGTCATTCCTGACTATAGGTGAGCTCCTCCGTGGCTGAGGTGTTAACGACGTTTCGTTGTAAGACTTCTCGCCTCTCACCGCTGCGGGTAGTGTAGCTCGATTGGTAAGTGAGTAAATGTCTATTCTTACGGATTGCGGGAGGTGTACAGTACTGGTTCTACCCAAGAAAAGCGGGTGGCCTGAGATTTATTTTTTAACCTTACATGTGTTGAAAATGACGTAAAACACCAAACAAACAAGCAAACACATCCTGATTATAGGCGGTACCACTTAAAGGGTCACCGTCCAAAGGGACGCTGTCAGTAAATGAAGTATTGGGCATCAGCAAAAAACTGCCTGATGTTTAGTTAGCTAAATGTATACATTGAAACATGAGCATAGATTAGCAATTAATTCGTTAATTTGAAAAAAAGAGAGAATAAAATGAATTTATTGTTTGTATTTAAAACATCCCTGGGACCGCAATATTTACATTTCTGTTGCTCCTGTGATATCTACGGAGCCCCGCAGGTGACATGCAGAAAAAAGAATTTAAAGCGTTCGCACGCTGTAGTAGAGCGTTCGCATGCTGTAGCTCTACAAGAGCGTTCGCACGCTTTACTACTGTGTGCAAACGCTCTAGTAGAACGTGCGAACGCTGTAGTACTGTGTGCGAACGCTCTGCTACAACGTGCGAACGCTCCTACTACAGCGTTCGCATACTGTAGCTAGAACGTTCACACGCTCTACTACAGTGTTCCGTAGATATTCATTAGTACATTAGGTTTTGATAACAGTATGTATATCACATATCTGTCCCGCGTAGCTAAGTAGAGAACGCGTCCGTTTTACCCACAAGTGTAATCCTATTGTGGGCCGGGAGTCCAATCCAAGCATTACTTTTTTTTGTACCGCTATTGAATTCCGTCGAAACGTCTTGTTTCTACTTAGTAGATATTCAACACATTGTTTCTATCCAGTAATTATTCAATATTAATTGTGTAATTTTCTACCCGATTTTAATATGAACTATTAAATATTCAACATTACTGCATTTTTATATAAATCGTGGCCATTTTATGCGTATTCTCTTATGAAGCATGTGTTGCGTTATTTTCCCCGTAATTTAGTATTTATGCTCAACATAAATTCTTGAATAAAAGGATGGTCTGTCTGTCGACAGCTTTTCAACAATATGGCGTATAACACGAGTGGGAAACAATTGCTTGTCCTGTTTATGACTACGGAGTTGGTGGTTCTCTTTAATACTTCGCCACATAGCCAGTCTATGATATGACATAGATTGCGTAGAACGTATGCAGTGTATTATGATTCTGTTTTCATTGTTCGTTCAGCTTGTTTGGCAGCTACTGTGACCCGTGAAACAATAACTGATACGCTTCATGCGGACAGACAGACATACTATAATGCGGCTTGTTTTCGGATTGTTTTTATTGTCTTTTATTGCACGCGATGTCGTCGGCATTGCACGAAGAAGAACGCCGTACGTCAGGAGAGGTATGTTTTCTTCGAAGATTATATGCTTTGGTGTTTAACGTCATTTGTTCAGCACATTTTAGGCTATGTATGACGGCCGATTCTTTTGTTCTGGAGGCAGACTACCCACTTATTTCTGGTAGAACTAGAACTGTTTTACCGCTATCCGTTAGAATCAGCACTTTCTCACAAGTTACCAGTGAGATTCTAAACCGTAGCGGTGAGAGGCGATGAGATTTACAACGCAATGTCCTTAACCCCTCGACCACGGAGGAGCTAGAATAATATGCACATATATATATCGAGTTTAACGTCGTTTTTAACACTCTTTCAGTCATATGACCTTTGAATCATACATGGCGTCTCCGTGGCCGAATGGTTAACGACGTTGCGTTGTAAACCTTCGCCTCTCACTGCTGTTGGTTCGAATCCCATTGGGGGCTCGACTTATAAGTGAGGAAGTGTCAGTTCCTACGGACATGACATGACGTCAAACACCATACAAACAAACAAACAAACAAACAAACAAACAAACACACACAAACAAACAAGCAAACAAACAAACAACTATATAAAATACGGCATATTCTCTTTTCTTTATATATGCTATGCTGTGTTAACTTTGAATTACATACTGGATACAGTTACTTCCGGGCATCTAAAATTTAAAAAATATATAATATAGTTGGATGATAGCCACATGCGTACAGTTTTGCGACACCGAGGCTGTTGTTACAAGCACAGACATATAGTCATTTATTCTTAGGTCTGCGTTATAAGTAATTTAATAAATGCATTAAAGATTCTGAACTCTTGTGTGGATTTTCTATTGAAATTGCATTTTAAAAAAGGTAAACATTTGAAGTAGTCAAATATCCAGAATATGTTTTCATGCAACTTCCGGTTTAATATTTTGAGATACATTTGAAGAATAAATTTAAACATGATAGAGGGCCGCAAGGAAGATTAGTATAAACTAATCGGGTCACCCTTGATAAATAAAGACTTTCATTCATTCATTCATATCAATGTGTATTGATCAATTCACATATGTATTAAGTATGTATTTATTGTTGAAGAGTAGCACTTTCTAGATACAAGTGTAAACATATTAAACTGAATGTTGCATGTAAAACTATTCATGATTATTTTACTTCAATTCCTTTTTGAAAAAAACGTAATTTTAATGGGATTACACACAAGGGACATAACCCTTAACTTATATTGTCATGTACAGCTCTCACGACTCCGATTGCAGCGAACAAGGATTGCTACATTCCACGAGGCGAGCAGTTCACGCGGTCTGTTTATCGTCTGCGATATGGCTATAACACAAGAGATTTACCAGAAGGGCACCGCGTGACCCACAACAAGGCTATTACCATCTTCTGCAAGAAGGATCGATACTATGACTCGATCATAAAGTACCACAGAAGCGTTTGCCGTTATGGAAAATGGAGACCATATCTGCCACAGTGCAAGCGTGAGATTTTTGTTTTATAAAGTTTTGACTTTGTCTTTGCAGGTTTATGTTCAATCTCTACAGGGGTCTTTGACCTCTGTCCACGTCTCCGAAAGTAGTCTCCGATCAAATGATAAGTTGTCAAATGTGGGTGTTTCCCCCTACTCCCCACCCCCCGAGTACTGAATACTCTCTAATTTAGAGCTGAGTACTGAATACTCCTTCATTTTAGACCCGGGTACTGAATACTATTTAACATGAATTTCTTCATAAAAATTAACTCATTTACTATATATTCGTCTATTTCTATGAAATTGTGATACAAAAGGACATTTAAAACTGTATTGAAGGTTGTATCTCACCGTGTTGCTGTTTTGGGGTCAATCATGATGATTTTTGTGGATTTCAACAGGATTTCTTTACATAGAAAATATAGTTTATAGGCATATACCTATTTTTTATGCGTACTGAATACTAAATAATGTAATTTGTCATGAATACTGCGTACGTAAAAAGTCGGGGGAGTGGAGGGGGGGGGGGGGGGGGGGGGGAACACCCCCTCAAATGACCATAGCTACACCATCAAAATGGCAACCGTGACCTCACACAACTTTCGATACGCCGGGCTGCTGATTGAATGGAAAGCAAAGGAACTAAACACCAGTAGGACAGCTTTGATGTATTTTGTTTGGTACTTTAGTGTTAGGTAGGTAGTTAGGAGCTATGAGTTTTTTTTAAAAGTGCTGGTAAGCATCAACGCTATACTATAACCTTATGGGACACGCAATGGTTGCGTCCATTTTGAATGTTTTGACGGCGTACTGATATGTCGAAGTATAATCTGTATTCTACCGCAATAACATTCTGAGGAAATGTTATATCACTAAATATCGCAGGACCGTTTTATTATTAATATTATTATTATTTTATAAAATTAAGCCTTTCAAATAAAGCTGAGGTAGAAAAAAAGAGTGTCACCAAGTAATATTTCATTTTCATCGTTTTATAAGATTTTTTTAAATATCTGGCCGAGACATTCACAGAGGATTATGTGGATACAAGGAACGACAACTCTGTGTAGAGATTGGTTTATGTTATCCGGTCATTAAATGAAATGCAATGATCTTGCTACACAATTGTATTATTATAGCATGATACATGTTAGTTTATGTTACTGTAAGAAATAGAAACGATGTTAGTTTATGTTACTGTAAGAAATAGAAACGATGTTAGTTTATGTTTATGTTACTGTAAGAAATAGAAACGATGTTAGTTTATGTTACTGTAAGAAATAGAAACGATGTTAGTTTATGTTACTGTAAGAAATAGAAACGATGTTAGTTTATGTTACTGTAAGTAATAGAAACGATGTTAGTTTATGTTACTGTAAGAAATAGAAACGATGTTAGTTTATGCTACTGTAAGAAATAGAAACGATGTTAGTTTATGTTACTGTAAGAAGTAGAAACAATCCCTTCTCACATATATATGCGAGGGAAGGACTGTAACTAATGTTGGAACAACTTGTAGACCAACCCAATTGCTTTTTTTCATGCTTATTATGCCACTGTTTATATATATATGTGTATTGTATAATGAAGCTTGCAATAAAATATTATTAAACTAAACATATATATGCTTCTACATATGTGTTTCATGTTTTGTAATTTATAATGCATTGATGTATTTTGTATTTGGTTTGTGATTACAGGCATAATTTAACAATATGTTTTGTTTTTTGATTTTGTTATTTTTCCAGAATTCAAAAGATGCGATGGTCTTGTGGACGTCACTGGCGCAGTACCATCGGAAAGAATAGGCGCGTCTATAAGCTATCCCCACGGAACGGAAGTGACGTATACATGTGCGAACAACTACTCATTACGGGGAAATAATAGACGTATTTGCCAAGACGGTCTATGGTCAAATGTGCAGTTTAAATGCGTTGGTAAATGTTTTTTTTTGTTTTTTGAGTTAATACTGCCATTTTTACTGTAGTCACATTGTTCGGTCTCAAGCCAAATAAAGCATGTGGCTGCGTTTGACCCCCTACGTTTGACCCCCTGCGTTTTACCCCCTGCGTTTGACCCCCTGCGTTTGATCCCCTGCGTTTGACCCCCTGCGCTGCGTTTGATCCCCTGCGTTTGACCCCCTGCGTTTGACCCCCTGCGTTTGAACCCTGCGTTTGACCGAAGGAATGTCTTCAACTATGTCCTGGATTCGAACATGTACGATTAAATTTCAATTTTAAATCTTCCATTTACCTTTGTTATCAACGTTATCATTGTAAAAGGTGAATATCTTGCTGATGTCCATAACGTGTCGTTGTTATCATGGTTTAACGGTCTATATAGTGTCAATGTTATCATGGTTATCGGTCTATATAGTGTCAATGTTATCATGGTTATTGGTCTATATCGTGGCGTTGTTATTATGGTTATCGGTCTATATCGTGGCGTTGTTATTATGGTTATTGGTCTATATCGTGGCATTGTTATCATTTTTAACAGTATATATATTGTCATTACCGTGGTTAACAGTCTATATCGTGTCGTTGTTATCATGGTTATCGGTCTATATCGTGGCGTTGTTATTATGGTTATTGGTATATATCGTGTCATTGTTATCGTGGTTAACGGTCTATATCGTGACGATTTTATCATGGTTATCGGTCTATCTCTTGGAGTTATTATCGTGGTTAACGGTCTATATCGTGTCGATGTTATCATGTTTATCGGTATATAAGTCGATGTTATCCTAGTTATCGGTCTATATCGTGACATTGTTATCATGTTTAACAGTCTATATCCTGTCGTTACCGTGATTAACAGTCTATATCATGTCGTTATCATGGTTAACGGTCTATATCGTGACGATGTTATCATGGTTATCGGTCTATATCATGTCGTTGTTATCGTTGTTAATGGTCTATATCATGACAATGTTATCATGGTTATCGGTATATATCGTGGCGTTGTTATCGTGGTAAACGGTCTATATCATGTTTTAGTTATGACGGTTATCGGTCTAAATCGTGGCATTGTTATTATGGTTATCGGTCTATATAGTGACACTGTTATCATGCTTAACGGTCAACAGTACTGGAAGATAATAAATTCCACTAAAACCTTGTCCAAAAAGATGTGCTCCATTAGGCGAATTATATAGACATTTAAGCAAGTAAATGAAATCTTATATCGTGTTTTTTTATCATGGTTATCTTTCTTTATCATGACGTTGTTATTATGGTTATTGGTCTATATCGTGGAGTTGTTATCATGGTTATCGGTCTATATCGTATCATTGTTATCATGGTTAATGGTCTATATCGTGACGACGTTATCATAGTTAACGGTATGTATCGTGCTGATGTTATCATGGCTATCGGTCTATAATAAGTCGATGTTATCCTGGTTATCGGTTTATATCATGGCATTGTTATCATGTTTAACAGTCTATATCTTGTCTTTACCGTGGTTAACAGTCTATATCGTGTCATTGTTATCGGTCTATATAATGGCGTTTTTATTAAGGTTATCGGTCTATATCGTGTCATTGTTATCATGGGTTAACGGTCTATATCGTGACGATGTTATCATGGTTATCGGTCTATATCGTGGCGTTGTTAGCGTGGTTAACGGTCTATAGCGTGTCGATGTTATCATGGTTATCGGTCTATATTTCGAGACTGTAATCATGGTTATCGGTCTATATCGTGGCATTGTTATTATGCTTATCGATCTATATCGTGGCGTTGTTAGCGTGGTTAACGGTCTATATCGTGACGATGTTATCATGGTTATCGGTCTATATTTCGGGACTGTTATCATGGTTATCGGTCTATACCGTGCCACTATTATCATGCTTAACGGTCTTATATCGTGTTTTTATCATCATGGTTATCAATCTATATCGTGGCATTGTTATTATGCTTATCGTGTTTTTGTTATCATGGTTATCGGTCTATATCATGGTTATCGGTCTATATAGTGGCATTGTTATCATGGTTAACGGTCTATATCGTGTTGATGTTATCATGGTTATATGTCTACATTTTAGCGGTGCTATTATTATTAACGGTCTATATCGTTTGTTTGTTACCATGGTTAACGCTCTATATCGTGCAGTTCTTATCTTTGATAACGGTCTATATCGTGTCGTTTTATCGTGGTTATTGGTCTATAGTGTGTCATTGTTATCATGGTTAACGGTCTATATCACGTCATTATCATGGATATCGGTCTATATCGTGCCATTGTTATTGGACTCATGTTGTTGTCATGACGGTTAACAGACTGTTAACCGTGATGACAACAAGTCTTTGTTATCATGGTTAACGGACTATATAATGCATTTGTTATCATGGTTAATGGTTTATATCGTGCCGTTGTCATCATGGTTAACGGTCTATATCTTGCCGTTGATATCAGTGTTAACGGCCTATATCATTATAGTGTTTAATTGTAAACTATTATACTTTAGCAAGAGACCGCTGTCGCAGTATACCTGTCCCAAATGGTCTGGTAGGCCAACAAGTCTCATCAAGCCGTCTAACGTTTAAAGTGAGGTGCATTACAGGATTCTTTCTTCAAAATACCAATGACGTGTTCAGATGTGAGAACGGGACTTGGGTAGATGATGAACCACGATGCAGTCCCGGTAAGTCATTGATAGCTCACGATTAAGCATTTTAACCCTTGCTGAAATGTTTTACAAATGAACCTGTACAAATCCAGATACTGTTTTAATAATTCGTTAATTTCTCCTCAGGAACGTTTTTTTTTTTTCATTTTTAAAATACAACAATTTATTTCAGTAAAAATAAATCCTGGGTTTGTCCTATGATTCTAAACTTTCATAAGGTGTTTACTGTTTTTAGCTGAAAAAAAAGAAGAAATACACCTGCCATTTAAGAAATATTTGGTCTGACAACAGCAGACTAAATTTATTTTACGGAAGGCCTTGAGCACGCGTAATCTTTCAGTGGACACGGATGGAGTGTGTCCATCGCATTGAAAGGAAAAGGCTGAATACATTTCATAGAGTGATCCTGGATAGCGTTGTTTCCCCTTTCTCTGAAAATTGGCATATAAAGCTAGTGTGTTGGAGACCAATGTTTAATTGATGTTTTATCTATTCCTTTCTTCCGACAGTAATTTGCCCAGATATAAAGCACACATATACAGTTTCCAATGACCCCCAAAGCTCAACAACCACTGATAGGTTAGTTCATGGTATCACGGTGACATTAAACTGCAAAGGAAGAACATCTCCGTATTTGGGAGTAACATCTGCAACTTGTTACAATGGCAAGTGGGATCCTATGCACCCTAAATGCAAAGGTATTATATTACAATTATAAGCACGCTATACTCCGCTTTTTTATAATACATAACAAAGCATGAGATTTGATTGGTCAATGTTTTTGTTCTACACACAGACATATTAATTTATTATCAAGTCTGTGGTCTACGTCTCGTGACTACACACTGACATTTTCCCATAAACATACCTTCAATACTCAAACTCAAATGGTATGACTTGTATACGGATTCGTAATGGAACCCCCTGTTTAATGGTCACTGTTACCCCCTGTTTAATGGTCACTGTTACCCCCTGTTTAATGGTCACTGTTTTCCCCCCTGTTTAATGGTCACTGTTTTCCCGTATTTTTAGTTTAGTCGTATACGGCGGAAATAGTCGTAGATGATGAGGTGTTGCATCATGCACACACACTTAGTATTTGTATCTTTAAATCACTGTATGACATACACTTGTATGAGAAAATTGTGTTATTTCACTCTATTGTTACTAATTTGCTTTTGTTTGTAGTACAGTGCGGACCTACGAGTTCTATTCGTTATGTTGTGAATCATTCTATTACTGCCTCTTCGCTTTTGTTTGTATTCGGTATGTTGTGAATCAATTCTATTACTGCATATCTGACTTGCTACTTTACTTTGTTTGAGGTGCGGTGCGGACCTACGAATTCATTGCGTTTGGTTGCTGTATATCTTAAAGGGCAAGTTTCTTCTTTTCTTTTTAGCGTACTGCTTATTACCTAGTCCACGGACAAACATTCCGTCTATTTTCAAGTACTCGAAAACTGGCAAACTAGCTACAGGCATGATATATCACCGACAGAGGATTATACAAACATGCAAAACGTCGCCGAATAGACAAAGCAAGGAGGTCGTATGCAGCAACGGTGTTTGGACACCAAAGTTCACGAGATGTCCTTCAATTTCAAACTGTAAGTTTGCATTTGATCTTCATATTATACCAGGGTGGTTTGTTTTAAAAGCTACATCCAATTTATGCGTGTATTGTTTATGTTTTAAAACGAAGGGGTGGTTTTGAATCTCTGAAATTAAAAGGGTCAAACAGAATTCGGATAAAACAAAAAAAATGGTCAGGAAAAGGTGAACAAGAATAAAGAAAGGAAGACAAGTGGCATAATGCAAAAACATCATTGAAAGAGGAAAAATACACAATTCTGGAAATTGGTAAGGGGACATTTCTCTGGTGAATGTGTCATCCTCTTCAACAATTCAGTACCTCATATTTCGTTACCAAGGGGAGATATGAGCAGTATATTCCAAAGCCATACATTTTACTTGAATGTGTGTTTAAAACCGTTCTCTATTTATCACATAGCTTGCGGTGTGGGTGTAATGAGGCCATATAATGAATACAAAATTACATTATGCAAAGAAAGGCCAAGCGTGTGGAATCGGAAATGCCTGGTCGATTTCCGTAATCATTACGATGTCATCATGGCAGTTGCACATTAATACATGTTTTTGTTTCAGTTTTATGATAAATAGAATCCCACAATCGTACATTTTTAATAATGAATTTATCAAATAAATTTATTAAATTCAGCTTACACCGGCACACACGTAAATTCCTCTATATCACAAAACATGCTGTAAACGTACTTTGTTTCGTGCATTTAAGTCACACGAAGGTCAAGACTATTTCACGGTTGTGATGTGCCGGGTGACACCTCCGCGTCCTACTACAACGTCAACAGTACAGACCCTCAGAAAACACACATCACAAACACAGACGTGTATATAATGGAGACTATCGATCACGGTAAAACACTGTTTAAGATGTGTAATACGGAAGATAACCAAAACAATGCATCCATCGTGATAAATACCCAAGATGTGAGCCAATGTTTAAATGGAACATGGAGTCAGAGTTTTAGAACATGCCCAGCTCTTCCAGTAACCGGTAAGTTAATAAATTAGTTGTTAAAGAATCTTGGCACCATTGATTTGTTTTGTCACTGACATGTATTATAATATGTTTTCAATGCTCACTGTATTACGTTTGTAGTTCCTAGGGAGAAACGTTATTGTGTATATTGCAATACTAATGCTATAGAAGACGAATATCATTTTATATTAAAATGTCCGTTTTATATCGATTTACGAAACATGTATCAAAAGGCCAAGTATGTTTAAATTCATTGAATTATTACAATCTGTGAATAGACAAACTCTTTTTGATTCAGCGAAATATATAAAATTTGCGCTCAAGTTACGTATATCTGTTAATCACAATACTTCATAGTTCATCCTCTAATTACAACTGTATTGAGTTATTTTGTTAATTAGTATTTGATTTGTGTGGGAGCTAGAGTATGTGCGTGCGTACGTGTGTGCGAGCGTGCGTGTGCGTGTTATTATCACGTGATCATTAACATGTTTATATATTTATGTTCATTTGAATGATGGTGTACAAGTCACTGAAGTATATGTTCTGTTATGTTCTGTTCTATATCAATTATGTATATGGTATATAATATGTGATTGTTTTCATAATCTCCAGTAAGGAGGAAATAATCTCCTGTAAGGAGGAAATAGAGATAATGAATGAATGAATGAATCTGGGCACAGAATCAAGTCTTAAGTTGTTTGAATGAAATACGACTTAAATTCCTTTCATACTCGTTTTTAATACTTTAATGTATTTGTATTACGATTTACTTGTTTTTACACCAGTTGACGGGCAATTGTAGTTTATTTTCTGCATGTACAGTTCTAAAGTTGTATACCATAGTTCACGTTTTTGTTTGTAAAACTAGTTTTCTGTAAAAAATATTTTAAACTTATTAAATATTTTGAACTTATTTTCTAATAATTAGTTGCTCTCCATTCCACTATTTTTCGCGAACTATATGACCTATTATCTGGCGAGGTACCGTAAAAGATACCATAGCTGTATATAAGGCTGGTGGGCGTGTACGTAAAGCAATTGGGATGGGGTAACAGGGGTGGGTTACGCTTGGTTTACTACCAAATTCAGGCTTGTGAAACATGGACGCAAAATCGATTATATGGGGAGAAACTTATATATATAGGACATCAGGGTTATTTCAATAAAGAAATATAAAAATATCGGACAGGGAAAGTAGCATTCAAGGAGGACAGTCAACCACAAAACACAGAAAAACAAACACGCAAACAAGAAGGCAAAAGTAATAATAAATGCAAACGACATCACAAACACAAAAGGGTGACAATAGGGCTACCGCCTTGAAAAGGTCAGTGGCAAAGTAGTCCATTGGGGGTTTAAACCGGTTCTAGGGTGCACCAAACCTCGCACTTACCCTACTGTCATACCATTAATTAAGAAAAACACAAATATGCTCGTGTAAATATAATACAAAAAAACGATAGCCTAGAAAGCCACAATGAAGGTACTAAGTGACTTGGCAGAAGCCAGAGCAACAAGAGAATAAACCATTAGCGATATTTCAGCGTATACTTGTCAAAATTTGTAACCTATATTTTCTGGAGCGTCTTTTGGAAGGTCTTTAGGTTACGTATGCATTTAGAAACGCATTGAATCACAAACACACGCACACACACGCACGCACGCACACGCGCGCACACACACACACACACTGAAAAGGGGTAACAGCTACAATGCTAACGGTATATTGATAAAAATAACGCCCACTAGCCTTAAATTCAGCTATAGTAGCTTTAACACACCATTCCTTCATTCATGCCTTGCATCTACACCAAATACATTTGAAAATTAACAATAGCTAAACTATATAATTCCTTTCAATGTTTTTATCAGCAGAGACGAAATGTTATGTTCCGTTGGATGAAGATGTACTGTTTGAACCCACGCAGAAAGACTTCGAAATTAACGACACAATACACGTGACCGGATGTCAAAACAGTAGTCTAATTCCGGTTGGACCTTTATATCTGCGTTGTTTAGATGACGGGTTTTGGAACGGAACAGTTGACTGCCAGCTGAGTAAGGAACGTAATTACATGATAAGTTTTTACTTGAGATAGTCACAGGGTGAGAATGAGTTTTCTGGATAAATAGTTTGTTAAAACTTACCAAGACAGAAGCTTTCTCAATAAAAAAAAGCATATGTTAACAACTAAACCGTGATTAGGCTTGTTATTTGCCTTGTAAAATTACCTACGTGGTGAGATAAATTATTGTTGCAGTATGTATTTCTTGAAACTGAGGTAATTGCAACATAGCCGGAAAAAAGTGAAACCGGAAACACGAGTATGGTATTGTTATCTGTTAATATATTCATTATTATACAAATGTTTTATTTTTATTCAGAGAATCTGACTTGTTTTTCACCAACAAATACAAGCGTTTTTTACGAACCAAAACAAAAAGAGTACACTATAGGAGAAACAATCCACATTACCGGATGTCAGGATAATAGCCATTTTCCGGCTGGGTCAACAGACATGACGTGTTCAGATGATGGCATGTGGAGTGGAGCAGTTGAGTGTATATCCTGTAAGAGACCGGCTTCTTCATATTTCTCCTTATTCTGTGCCACTAATTGACACTATTATTAATGAAATGAGCATGATTTCTTCTTGATAAGTCTATTTTTTATGCCCCCGAACGGCGGCATATTGTAGTCGTACCGTCCGTCAGTCAGTCAGTCCGTCAGTCCGTACAATCGTGTCCAGTCAATAACTCTGGCATTCCTAGACGGGTTTTGAAATAACTTGGCACAAGTGCTCACCACAACAAGACGACGTTGCGCGCACAAAATCCAGGTCAATGGCGCCAAGTTCAAGGTCACACTTAGAGGTCAAATGTCAAATCGTGTCGGATCAATAACTCTGGCATTCCTGAACGGATTTTCAAACAAATTGGCACAAGTGCTCACCACAAAGGATGACGTGTCGGGCTCAAAATCCAGACCCTGGCTCCAAGGTGAAGGTCAAACTTAGAATGCAAAGGTCAAAACAACTTCGCGAGCATTTGTCACTTACAGTGACATTTCTTGTTAATTTCATAGAATTAAGGATATTAAACTACGTAACCACGTGACATTTTGATCGGTGTCACGGATTTTTACTTACCCTAACAATTTGGATGCTTTCCTCCTTCGCGACATATAATTCGATTCATTCAGTACTTACTGAGATTAGCTAATCTCAGAAACGTCAGCATTTATGAATTTCTTGTTATAACGTGTACTGTGAGTGAAACGTCTACAACATCACAGTTGTGTCCTTTCTCTAACTATCTGCACTTTAGTTTTTTACAAAACATCTTGGGATTTCCTTGGAATATATATGGAATTAAGTGTGATATATAGCGGAAATACGCACCCTGCGTTTCTTTTTCCTTTCAGTATATTTATCGTTCCTCAAATTCGTTTCGCATGAACAAATACTATCAGCATTAAATGTGTTAATAATATCACGTCTAGTTTTTGTCTTCAAAATAGTTGCCAATATCTTCATTGGTTCATCTTCACTCTTGGTTTCGGCTTTGTTTGTGTACACAGCTATATGTAAACTTATTAAACGGGAAAATCGCTCCAAATTTCCCATTTGGCTTTGTAAATTTGGAATAATTTTCTGGGCCTTTTGTCAGCGATTGTTTCAACAGCTTTCACACAGTCATCCAACGTTTTAATTCAGACAGATGCATTCCATTTTTATTGTTTTAGTCTGTGAGAACGGCGTGGAAACCTTAGATACTACCGATTTTACGTACTTCGATAGATCTTCTTCTGTCTACAAATTTTATGGTGTGCTAGACTCTGTGGAAGACTGTTTTATGACGTGCCTGGAATACGATGAGTTTGTTTGCAAGGCGATTGAAATCAGAAAAAGACCCGACGCAGGTGGAGTGAATTGCTTCCTCATCGCCGAGATAGCAGATGGTGCTTCAAAAAAGTTCGTTAAAAACGAACAATATAGTAAGCAGATCGATTCTTCAAAAGTATACAACAGAGGGTGTGACGGTAAGTTTTGCCTACATGCATTTGTTTTTTCATGTTTGTGTCTTATAATCTAAACAATACTCTACAGTAAAGAACATCTAAACTGCACAACTGTCATTTGATTATATGATTATATGAATCACAAAAGACTTGTTATTATGATATACCGAAAATTATGATATACCGAAAATAGTACCAATCAGCGGAACCGTTTCATACATTCAACCCGACTCCACAAACAATACCCTTTAACACATTTAACCCTTGCATTGTGTTTATAATATGCCGGAGTTATACACTAAATGTAGGTTGAGAAGTCGAACAGAAAAGGTAGCATTCACAGAACACAGTCAACCCAAAATACGCATACGAAACAAACGACAATTACAAAAATGCAACGTATTCGACACCACACACACAAACGGGTTGACAATAGGGGTACCTCCTTGGAATGGTCCGTAGCAAAAAGGACGTTGGTTGTTTAAACCAGTTTTTACGGTGCACTAAACGCCAGTCTTACCCGAACTAATATACCAGCAAAAGTATAAAATCCCGCAGTTGAATTTGAGTTCCCAAATATTTTAGTTGGTAATGCATTCAAAATTGAATGGCTGAATGATATGATGTATTCACGATAGGGAAGTGTCATACTATCCAGGGGACTTTTTTTGTAGAAGGCTGCATCCAGGATGTCAGAATATATTTATGTTAACTTTAACGGAGGTAATAGATACTTTGTGTCAAGTATTGGTAGACATTATTACCGTCAGATTTGCATTAAATCACATTAGGTATCCATTCGTAGATACAAACAACTGATTAGAAACGTAAAACAGTAGGCTAACATGGTTTACATAAACACTATCTGTGATATAAATAAACCAGTTGTATGCTTACCGTCAGCACAACGCATAGAGGATAAAAACATTTAGGGATACAGTCTAACTAGTACACTGATATTTATTCGGCATAGTGTGTAAAGTTTAATTCAACTCCATTGCATTTGTAACGTTTCCGAATACTTCGCCAGCTGTTTGATAAGCATATTCTGCCTTTAAAAACTGGTTGTTTGACAGACAGGTACATTTCTACTTACCTTATAAGTTGTGTGTTGACAATACAATACAAATCTGCCATATTAAATTGATTCGAGTGTTTACCCTACCAGATGGCTCAGAATTTCAAATACTGTCTACATTTATTCATAAAGAATTTACTACCAGCGCTCTTCATGGTTTAGGGTGTGACCTATATAGAGACTATCGATAAAACATATGGTAAACACTAAGCCGGATAGAGGCTATGAAGAGGAATCTTCACTATTAAGAAACCGCGGTCGGTGGCTGCGCTTCCTTTCGGTGTATTAATGATGAAGATTTCTCTTCATCGTCTCTATCCTATACGTCCATAGAGTTAACAACAATCCATATGATATGCTCTGTTTTACGTAATGTTTGGCATGATTATCATAAATATCTTCATCATCAAACACTACCACTATATTGCACATCTATTACGTTTGATAAACAAAACGTAAGGAAACCTTGTTGTTGAGAGAATATCATTTATAATATCGACTAGCCAATGCATTTTCTTTCCAGAACGATGTAGAATTCCAGAAGTAAATATCACATTTGTTGACTATAATGACAACAATATGGTGGCCCGACAGTATACGCAGACAGGTGCTATTATTAGAATATCATGTCACGGTCAGGAAGAAATCGTTTCACGAATCACGTGCATGGGAGGATCCTGGGACAAGAGCATTGATCAATCTCTTTGTGACGATTCAATGGAACTGTAGTCGGAAAAATCTCAGAGACATGGAGGATTTTACTTGAATTGACAAATTGATACGATGCTTCCTGAGCTTTATATCAGTCATTCATTCATGCACGAATATGAGATGCTATTTATCCATCAATCATAACGTCATATAACTTTAATTCTAATACACCCGCACTATATAGCCTAGTTTAAAATATCTCGTTATATTGAACGATATATCACTGTAATTTTTGCAACGTTAGGAGAATAAGCATTGCGCATTGCGCATTACGCATTGTAACGTATGCAACGTTAGGAGAGTAAGCAAAGCAATGCGAAAGATTTCAGATGTGTGCGTTATTTTCACATTTTAGGGGTATTAGAATAGAAATAGAACATCGTTTACGGTGAATTATCTATAATATATCACGGTTTGTCGTTCAATTGTAAACAATAATTTCACTCGCCCTTCAGGCTCGTGAAATTATTGTTAACAATTGAACTCCAAACCGTGATATATTAAACGATAATTCACAGTAAACGAGGTTCTATTTCTTAAATATAACTATCTCAGTACATTATAATATTCATAAATATTTCATATGGTAATTTAGAACTATGACGTCATAGTTCTCAAAATGGTGGCTTCCATATCCATGTAAAAAACGCACCTTCAACTGATCATATAGTCTTGGGTTATCATCTGATTTTGATAATTATTTCACCCTTTTTCAAGTTTTTCAGAACTCTCAATAATAAAAAGTGTTTGCATGATATATTCCCTTAAAACAGCATGGCCATACCACAGTATACGCACAGACAAGACAAGCCTGCTGTATGCACAAACCGCAAATGTAGCCGAATTTGTGCATAATCGATAATATTTCTGTTTCCGCTGATGTTCTTTTGGTGGTTTATGGCACATTTATATTATTTGTTTTATCATTTTAATACATAAACAATATAAATAAACAATTCTAAAAAGATATATACCAATCTTAATGTATTACCATTAATCGTTGCTTTACATGTGTCCCATTGTTTGTAAATGAACCTGGTTCAGTTAATGATAAAGATATTCTTTGCGTATCATGTATGTAACGTGCTGATCAATGGTTACCACAGGGGTAAACAAATGAAAACTCATCAAACTATGTCACCAGGCTATTAAATGGAAGGTATTCGTGAGTACTTTACTTAAAGTAACGCTGTTTTTTAATTAAACCTCGGAAAGTCGGGTTTCAAAGCAAGTGGTCAAATGGAATATAAAGTGAGACGCTAGTACCGCAAGATCTGTATTCTCTTCGTATTCTGTCGGGTATTCCAACGTTTTTCACGATGGTCCTCCCCTTCTTCTAAAAAGTACATATTCCACATTTGCCATGCTAATGACTGTTGCATGTGACTATGTCTAAGAAAAACTACCCAGTGTATGTTGTGTATGTCCTAAATGGGCCTCACACGTAATGCAGCACCTTAACATATATATTCGTAAAGCTTCCATTTTAAAGAATTCGTTATTCTATAACTATTGCATTATAAATAGTTGCTGTTCTATAATAAAACACGCTGTTTTAGTTACATTGTATCGGTATTCAACACATTATATAAATTTGCCTACAATAATGGAAGGTAATAAAACTGTCACGTCGGCATTTTCAAATTATTACTATACTAAAGAAGAAACGCAACAATGTTTTTATAATCAAGTATCTTTTCCTGTATTTAACAAAAATAATATTTTTTCATTTCGGTACACAGTATTGATTTTCAATATGGCGGAGGTATCTGTGGCGATTTTCAATCACTTGTTAAATAACAATAGATTATTCTAGCAAACAAAATAAGTACGTATGTATTGTATGTAGGTGTGTATGTATGTGTGTTTGTGTTTGTAGGGCGGGCGGGAGAAGTTCAACATCGCTTATATTAGTCTTTTAGTCATCGCGACGGTCTATTTTTGTAGGTGTGGGATCATTGCTCACCTTTATACTGCTGCGCCACTGGCATACCACGCCGTAGACACGTCATACCACCCAGTCACATTATACTGACATCGGGCCGACCGGTCTTAGAAATACCCTTAATATAACGGATGTCAAGCCAGGGATCTAAAAGTAGCATTTGTATGCAGTCCTTAGTATGACCCGTCTACGGATTGAACACACGCCCTCCCGCATGCGAGGCAGCAGCTCTACCACTAGGCCACGCCGCGGATGACATGTTATGAACTTTTCCACTCGGATATGAGTTTTAATCTACCCAAACATAACAAGTTAGCCTTTTACTTGATGCCAAAATAAGTCAATGTACCATCAACTTAATTCAATTCAGTTCAAGGGTGAATATCGGCCACATTCTTGTCGTAATTTTTGAAACTGAAGTTCTCAGTTGTTTTCCCTTAAACAATTATGTCTATATACTTAGTTTCACATTAACAGTTACATTGACAACAATATACGGGTTAACATTTAAAATACATTGACAACAATATACAGGTTAAAATTTAAAATACATGGACAACAATATACGGGTTAACATTTAAAATACATTGACAACAATATACGGGTTAACATTTAAAATACATTGACAACAATATACGGGTTAAAATTTAAAATACATTGACAACAATATACAGGTTAAAATTTAAAATACATTGACAACAATATACGGCTTAACATTTAAAATACATTGACAACAACAAAGGATTAACATTTAAAATACATTGATAACAATATACAGGTTAAAATTTAATATACATTGACAACAATATACGGGTTAACATTTAAAGTACATTGACAACAATATACGGGTTAACATTTAAAATACATTGACAACAATATACGGGTTAACATTTTAAATACATTGACAACAATATACGGCTTAACATTTAAAAACATTGACAACAATATACGGCTTAACATTTAAAAACATTGACAACAATATACGGCTTAAAATTTAAAAGACATAAAGAACAAAGTTACTATCGAGTTATTGATTATTAACACGCTAACCTGTTAGAAAAAAAAGACAGAGCAATACTTATCTAGAGACGTAGACACAATATCGTTCTTTGGCAAACATTTCTTGTACTAAGTGACGACCTGTCACACAAGGCCAATTGACAAACAATTTTTGACAGTAGTGAAAATGCTTCCTATCAGGCGTTGGTTACGTAATTCACTCGGTTGGTTATAGCTATGCACCTATCAACGATTTGTTACGTAACTCACTGAGCTGGTTATAGCTATGTACCTATCAATGACTTGTTACGTAACTCACTGTTCTGGTTATAGCTATGAACCTATCAATGATTTGTTACGTATCTCACTCAGTTGGTTATAGCTATCAACGATTTGTTACGTAACTCACTCAGTTGGTTATAGCTATGTACCTATCAATGATTTGTTACGTATGTCACTGTTCTGGTTATAGCTATGTACCTATCAATGATTTGTTACGTAACTCACTGTTCTGGTTATAGCTATATATGTACCTATCAATGATTTGTTACGTAACTCACTGTTCTGGTTATAGCTATGTACCTATCAATGATTTGTTACGTAACTCACTGTTCTGGTTATAGCTATGTACCTATCAATGATTTGTTACGTATCTCACTCAGTTGGTTATAGTTATCAACGATTTGTTACGTAACTCACTCAGTTGGTTATAGCTATGTACCTATCAATGATTTGTTACGTAACTCACTGTTCTGGTTATAGCTATGAACACACCGACGGAACTCAGTGGCACCACGGAGGATTGAACCCGGGGCCTTCGGTTACAAATACGAGTTGAAGTGGTTATTGCTATGTACCTATCAGTGATTTGTTACGTAACTCATTCAGTTGGTTATGTCTATATACCGATCAGTGATTTTTTATGTAACTCACTGAGTTGGCTACATCTATGTACCTATCAGTGATTTGTTACATAACTAATTGAGTTGGTTATGTCTATATACCGATCAGTGACTTGTTACATAACTCACTGAGTTGGCTACATCTATGTACGTATCACTGATTTGTTACGTAACTTACTGAATTGGCTATACCCGTACATTTGCACATGTCCGTGGTTAGTTAGGTATCTCACTGAGTTGTAAGATAAATGTATATATTTAGCAATACTTATTATAAATAAATGATGAAATAGGATATTTTAATACTTCAAAACTATCACGACAAATGTATGCTTGTTTGTGAGTAATTAAACTTAGGAAGAATTTAATATGCAAATGAATTCACGAAGCGGGTAGAGCTTGGAGCAAAACTCATATCTATGTATTAGCTTTCTGCTACAAGCGCACCACTAAATACAGTTCCAGATCCCATTTCTACATTACTCCAGTTGTTACATCCCCCTATATCCATCACATCCCCCGACTGTAATAAAACATGTCCTACCAATGTACCAGACATATATTGACTGTAAGCCATAACGTACCATTTGTTTGAACCATTAATACGGATATAACAATACACGCTTTGTCCTGAAGTGGTTGAGATCATGGTGAGCGAGAACTGGTACAGTCCGACCACAGGACACGTAAACTTTCCAGTTTCTGCGTTGTATCCGCCTCCAATGTTCGTGTCTATCCTGGTAAATATTGCAACGCCGTTCAGAAGGTCCGCTTTTGGAATGGTGACGGTGAATGCTACCTGTTTACCTGTAATAATAATTCGATTATTTTTTATTTAAACATTGTTTTGAATTATAATTATGTTTGCATGCATGTAAGTTTAACGAACAGTATTTCTGTCCTTAAAATATGTAATCAGAAACGTAAGTTACTTCTTTTTTCTCTTTAAAACGCAGCATATAGAACAGTTGTTTATTAATATATATGCATGTTACATCTCTTCAATTATCGAAAATTTGATAATTCTTCTATAAATGATTTAAAATTTATTTTATTGCAATAATACGCATTAAATAACATTACATAGTGATTTGGGAGGCGAAATAGATGTTTAGTTCTACGCTTCAAAGCTAGCAAATGGCAAACAAATAAATCAATGTTTAGGAATGCAACAGGAACAGGATACAAATGTTGAATACCTAACTAGATTCGAATGTCAAATACTGATTCGAGTTTGAATATCGACCCCAGAACGGTATACGAATGTTGAATACCGACATAGTTTTAAGTGTCGAACCACCAAGGGGATATGAACGGTTAAGTATCATTCTGTGCTTGAATGTTTAACCCGGAATGGGATACGAATGTTCAATACAAGACTGGTTAAAATATCGAACCCTGAAATGAATCCGAATATCAAAACTCGGGCGGAATACAAATGTTGAATAACAAACTTGGTTTGCATGCGGATCCCTGAACTGGATCCGAATGTCAAACCCGAACTGGATTCGAATGTCGAATACTGATTTGGGTTTGAATGTCGAACCCTAACTGTGATACAAAAGTGGATTGGATTTAAATGTCGACCCCCGACATGGATCCGAATGTCAAATACCGAGCAAAATTCGAATGTCGAAACCCGAAAGGGATATGAATATTGAATACCGAACTTGTTTTGAATGTCGAACCCCGAACGTGATACAAACGTTGAATATCAAACTTGGTCTGAATGTCGAACCACGAACGGGATGCACATTTTGAATACGAACTGTATTTGAATGTCGAATCCCGAACTGGATCCGAATGTTGAATACCAAAACCAGTCCTACTTTTACTAACCTATATTTTCCTATTATGGCTGTTTACAATTATCATATGTTAGACTCCGATACGCGACACCGCCTAGTTTACGTCCTCATCCGACGTCGAGGCTAATTGAAAGTTTATAGCTGATGCAAATCCGACAAGTTCAGTGGCGTTATTTTAAACTTATTTGTTTTACATCGATTGTAACGAAAGCTCTATGCACTTATTTTAATCACTCTCGATGCCTTCTTGGGTAGAACCAGTACTAAGCAAACGCAGATAAAATGTCTTGCTCAGGGACACAAAACATATGGTAATGGCGGGGATCGAACAAATGACTTTTCGATCATGTGTCAAACGCTCTACCACTAGACCATAGTGCTCAGTGGCGTTGGTGATGCTTGCACCAGGGTCCTCCGGATTCAAGTTACCATGCCATCCACTGGACCATGCCAGCAAGCATCTGACTATAGTCATACCCTCTGTGGCCATTTGCTGCACTGGGGTGACTTGAGACCGGAGAGCCCAGTTTGGGCAATACATTCGGTCATAATACGTAAGGCCGATAAATACTTTCGAATATCACCCCTCCCATTTCCGCATTATTTGTTTAAATGTTACCTTTCATTTTATCCAATGTTTCATTTGTCAGTATCAGCATATCATGTGACATTCTTGCCAATTGTGACTTCTGCAGTTCCATCATTTTGTCCATTTCTTCCACCTTTTTCGATGTCGTGGTCTTCAATTCTGCGTTGACCTCTTCCATGTTTTGCTTTATTGTATCGCTTACTGTTTTAGCGAGATTTGTCAATTCTACGTTCTTTAATTGCTGTTCGTGTTTTAATTGTTTGGAGAGTATTTCCAGGTGTGTTGACATTGTAGATAAATCCGAGCTCATTCTAACTTTCTCTGATTGTAATTCTTCCAGTCTTTTATCAACAATGTTTTGAAGTATCTGCATTTGATGGTCAATCTTGACACTCTTTTCTAGCAGTTTCTCCTCAAAGTCATATCTCGAGGTACATTTTGGCTCGTGAAGAGACATGAGGTGACAAGACGGAATAAATACCACAAATAACAACAGTCCAATACGTATACGCGACTCCATAATTATGGACACAATTCTTTTTCAAAGCGCACTGTGTTCTTGATTATGAGCGCGCGAGAATGTAGCTCGTATTTATAGTTGATTGTACTATATGCAGCCGTTAAAGGGTCCTTCAATAAGTTTTTGATCAGTAATAAGTATGACGTCAGTTATAAAAATTATGCCAGTTATATAAATCAAACATCGTATTCATTTGGTGGTATTTTGTTTGTTTTTGGTTTGAAAGTTATTCATTATAGCAACATATATGTACCACGTATGGTAAATACGAGAAAGTGGTGTGGACTTTTTGTCATTGACTGTTCCAAGGCGGTGCTCTGTCAACCCGTTTATGTTTGTGGTGTCAACCCGTTTATGTTTGTGGTGTCAACCCGTTTATGTTTGTGGTGTCAACCCGTTTATGTTTGTGGTGTCAACCCGTTTATGTTTGTGGTGTCGCATAATGTGCTTGTATTTGTCCTTGTACTTATTGTTTGCTTTGATTGCGTGTTTTTGGTTGACTGTATTTCGTGAAAGAAAGGGTTATAAGTCCAACAGGAAGAGTAGCATTCACAGAATACAGTCAACCAACAAGTATTACATCACAAACACATGCAGTAAAAAAACATATAAGGGTTAATAACAGGGGTACCGCCTTGGAACGGTCAGTGGCAAAAGGGACCACTTGGGAGTTTAAACCGTTTCAACGGTGCACCAAACGTCACTCTTAGCCTGAACAAAAGGACAGTGTAAATAAAAATAGTTCCTGCCGAGTTGACTCCTTACATTTAAGAAGCCATATATAGGTGTTATAAGAAAAAATCACAGAAATGTTCATGTATATAATATCAAATAATAATAATGCTACATTTACTGTTCGACTGTTATACCTACGTTTATCCCTAAAATAAACAAGAATACACGAGGGCATACAGATGAATGCGACTAGAAAATACTTTATTGAAGATTCCATGTTACCTTCATAAGTATAACATCTTCGGGAATATGGAGTTCTGCTCAACCAGGGGCTAGATGACGTGAACGGTAGCAAGTATGTTTCATTACCGTTCATGAACAATCTCAATCAAACCGAGACCACAATATATTTTATATTTATCGTGTTTGTGATTTCCAAATTTCTCATTTGATACTCTTTCCATAGTTGAATATCCTTATAACGATGCTTTCTGTGACGAAATGCGAGCTGTAGTATGCATAATAGGAGAATGAGAATGTATTGTTTTATGCTGCATACATACGCTCTTTCATTTGTTTGAATTGTGTTTTACGTCATTTTTGGCACATTTTAGTCCAAATATGGCGGTCGATTTGTTTGTGGTAGCAGCAGACCACTCCATTTTTCATGGGTAGAACCTGTACTGTTTACCTCCCACCATCCGTAAGAATCGACATAGCTGAGCTCCCAGTGGGATTCGAGGCGAGAAGGTTTACAAGGAAACGTCGTTAACCCCTAGAACACGGAGACGCTATACTTTTAGTGGAGTTGTTGGAGTTTTGAGTGTATATAAATGTATCGAATCAAGCAAAAGCACTGCATACGAAGGTAAACTTTCTCCATAAGCAATACTAATGATCATTCTTATATTTAAGACGTACCTTTGTTTTACCCACTTTGTTTGAAGAGTTCATGAAATTAAAGGAATCATTAATCTTTAACAATGCGTTGCTATGGGTACGAATTGTCCTCGATAATAATGAAATACTATCGTAAATTCATGCTTGCTAATTATGGGTGGATTTGGTTTAAACATTTTTTGTGCCGAATATATGTGTGTCAAATATACAAATGGGTCGGGCCACAAGTCCTTACAACCTTTCCCGCTGGGATGATTTATTAAAAATGCCAACTGTAAATGTTAAGACGTCTCTAAAATTGTATTCCCAAAATCAGTTGTATTGAATGGTGAATAAGGATCATGAGAACAGTATGTTTTTTGATCCACGCAAGGAAGAGGGGAAGGATAAAAAGGATTCAGGGAACCTGTCCTACTCTTACTCACAAATATTGTTCTTTGACTTGCTCGGAGGGTAGACTCCGAAACACTGGACCACCAGTGTGACGTCCCCATCCGACGGACAAGACCTAAGGAAAAGCTTCTTGCCTAAGAACACTGACGAAACTCAGTGGTTCCGGCGAGGCTGAACCCGGGTCCTCCGAATTACAATTCCACCGTGATATTCACTGGGCCACGCCATAACACACACACACACACACACACACACACTGACTGACTTATTGTGTCCTTTCCAAATGTTATCTCCATTGGTGAACATATCAAATCAACAACTTTTATGAAAATTGTACTCTTCTTATAGATATTTCCCCGTACATTGTGATTTGAATAATTGGATTTTGACAAATGAGCTAAAATACGTATGGTATTTCAAAATATGATTCTAAAAAAATACTGAAAATAATGCAGGTATGCGTTTTTAAAATCGTTCAGTCAAACAGTAAGACTGATTTTGTTTCGATAGAAACACGAACATTCATTCGTTGTCTTTTGACTTTGGAGCATATGTAATATTCCTCGTTGTTAGCATTTGTAATAATACAAACACGTAGCAACTGCTGCGTATACTCCTCTATTCAGACAGCAGCCCTGGAATTTCTCCAGCATTATGATACATTAGTAGCTGTAAAAGTCGAACAAGGAGCGTCGTATTCACAGAGCATCCACAAACATTCATATATATTTCGTATACATACATATATACTGAAGGAAAAAGGACAATTTCCCCTATATATTATAAGAAAATATGCTGTTGTTAATCGAATGGTACATAAGTACATTAGATATTTCTTTTCGTGAGAAACAAGAATATAACAACACATAACACACCAAATGTTATCTCTTCGAAGTTTCGTTAGTGATACAAGCGAGCAAACTTCGGTTGACACATTTTGCAATCTCTACTTTACAGTACTGAAATGGCTCAGTTGTTTTAAAGCGGAACTTCAACATTTTTAAATTTCGTGTTACAAAGTATACTGTGATTAAAAAAAACCTGAACATTTTTGTCGTTTCTCTAACTAGCTGCAACTTCTTTTACAAAACATATTAGGATTTCTTTGGAATATTACGTTGAATTAATCGTACTGTATATACATTATATAACCGATTTTCCTGAGTTGCGTTTCTTTTTTCCTTTAGTATATTTAAATGTATGACGCATCACAAACATCATTGTTCGTATTATCGGACATTACTTTCAGCTTTGTTACATTAACTGTTACGCCGTTTCTTGAAATATAACAACTTATTGTGGAACTAGTGCAGTTTTTGGGTTTTAACAATTTCGAAGTAGACAAATAAGTCCATTATTGGTAAAGAAAGTAAACAAATATTGCTAATACAGCAGATGCCTTCCTATTATTAAATATTGTTCGGCATAGTAAAACATCTGCATAATAATCTGCAAACAAATAGTTTATCTTGAAACTGCCAATAGTTAGACTTCGCTCTGGCTTAAAAACTGAGACATTCTATTAAATGATTGCCGTAATACGTTTGCTTTTGAAAATAAATTATAACACAAGTCAGGAAACGCACGCACTGACACACACACATAGTTCAAAGTATTTATGCAATGAATTAAAATTACGTTAACGTGTTAATTTCTGTTTTGAATTCAAAACAGATAAAAATATCGGACAGGGAAAGCAGCATTCAAGGACGACAGTCAACCACAAAACACAAAAGCAAACAGACAAACGAGAAGGCAAAAGTAATAAAAAAGGCAAACGACATCACAAACACAAAAGGTTTGACAATATGGCTACCGCCTTGGAACGGTCAGTGGCAACAAAGGCCACTGGGGGTTTAAACCGGTTCTAGGGTGCACCAAACCTCACACTTACCCTACTGTCATCACATTAAAACAGGACAGTGTAAATAAAGAAATCCCGCCATGATCTAATCCCTAACCAACAAGGCAGCATCAATAGGCAATATAAGTAAAACACAAATATGCTCGTGTAAATATAATACAAAAAACAATAGCCTAGAAAGCCACAATGAAGGTACTCAATGACTTGGCAGAAGCCAGAGCAACAAGAGAATAAACCATTAAGGGCACGACAGGAAAGATCATAGACAAACATCAAACGAGTGTACTTTGTGTAAATATACTAAAGGAAAAAGGAAACAACTCTGTATCAATAATAAACTATCTTGGCGTGCATCAAATACCTTGGCGTGCATTAAATATATTGACATGCATTTAAATTAAAACTATAATTTTATTTCAGTACACGGTGTTTAGTTCTCATAGTAATATTTCGCTAGTTTTATGTGAAGCTGAGTGTCAGATAAACGTTCATAAGCGATACCAAGCGTTACGTCGTATAAAGAAATATAAAAATATCGGACAGGGCAAATAGCATTCAAGGAGGACAGTCAACAACAAAACACAGAAACAAACACGCAAACAGACAAACAAGAAGGCAAACGTAAAAGTAAATGCAAACGACATCACAAACACAAAAGGGTTGACAATAGGGCTACCGCCTTGGAACGGTCAGTGGCAAAGTAGGCAACGCGGGCATGAAATACTAATAACGTATTCAGTCAGAAATGTTTCTGGCACGTATTCGATTATAAGGAGTACCACTTATGTTCACCGCGGTTTCACTACGGTTTCACGTCGGATTTGATGGGGTTTGGAAACGCTGACGTAGGTGCTTGAGTCGACAATACATAACGTGGTCCGAGTATTAACGTTCACACCCCATACAACCACTTCTCCAAGAAGCGAGAACGGGGTTGGCTGGGGTATGAAGTAAAACCTTAATTTCGCTTAAAAGTTTGCATATTGTAAAACTTAATCATTTAATAGGTAAATTTAAAAATGTTATCGCATTGTTTCAATAACAAATGTTTTAAACGTGTTTTATTGTCGAAATATCCGTTATAAAATCCTGCTAATATAATCTTTCCCATCGCTTCATGGAATTAAGGCGGGACCACGTAATGACGCGTCATCTTGACGTGACGTACACCTTAGGAAGGTTGTTGGTCAATAGAGTCTTGACTGAAATAGTCTTGTTACAGTGCATTTATGCACGCCAATATGGACAGACATCATACGCTCAGAAATTCCGTTCAACAGCTATCTGACGGCGTCTTCACGCTCCTCTTTACTAAACGTGGCATAATTTAAATCTTACTAAATTTGATGAAAAAGCTGGCTTCTTGCTAAAGGATGTGCTACAAAATTAAAAGAGAACGTGGCATTTGTTCCCCAATACATATGCCACGACCCTGCACCCCGTGCATCTGTTAACTTTCGTATTTCATTCTTTACTTAGGAATTATTTTCAGAACGAAGTATGGTGGAGTTATCGTTATGGATTTTCGATCACTGATAAATTAACCAAAGCTTATTTGAACAAATAACACTTCATATATACTGACCCTAAATAGTTTCGTTTTTCCTTAAGTATATGCCATTTTACCGTAAAGAAATAATAAACAGGCGCAAAGTTCATCATGCGGTTAAATATTCATCTACGAAAGAACTTTTGTAACATGTATTTGTGTGTAATCTTGCACAACTCTGTGGCTAGTTACTGCTTAACATAGTGATAGTAGTCATGGTAATGACCCACTTGTTCTTACTAAAAATTGAACAGACTTCGTCCCATATACCAACTTTAAAACAGTATTGATTGCTGATACTGAATGACTACAGATCACTGTTATAGGAGTTCTATATCTGAACAAGTATGCAGTATAATTAACATTCAACTATAACACTTGTTTGTTCCTGTCTGGGAATGCAACTAATTCCATGATTAGTGCACATCAACTCAACAAACGTTTATTGCCTGAAACTGTTGCCAATATAAAGTGCGTTATCGCCGTTAATAATATGTCTTAATTACAGCTACACTGTCCATAGAGGATCTTACATGAGTGCCTGTTTAAAGTAGCTATCCCGCCAACATTAGCTAACTGTAAGAACAGATGTAAACCGTTTCTTAACCAACCGACGACGAGGTATATAGATAACTTACCAATTTTGAGAATCCAAACTTTATTGGTACAATATAAACGGCTTTAACCAGCCAGGGCAAACCCCGAAACTGGAGCGTCGAATTAAGAGGTACCAAAGAGATGTAACATGCATATATATTAATAAACAACTGTTCTATATGCTGCGTTTTAAAGAGAAAAAAAAGTAACTTGCATATTTTAAGGACAGAAAAACTGTTCGTTAAACTTACAATCAAACCGAGACTGCAATATATCGTATGTGTCGTGCTCGGCCGGTTCCAAAGGTCCATTATTATACTCTTGTTTTACATGCATGCACACATAATTATAATTCAAAACAATATGTTTAAATAGAAAATAATCGAATTATTATTACAGGTAAGCAGGTAGCACTCACCGTCACCAATCCAAAAGCGGACCTTGTGAACGGCGTTCCGACATTTACCAGGATAGACACGCACATTCGAGGCGGATACAACGCAGAAACTGGACAGTTTACGTGTCCTGTGGCCGGACTGTACCAGTTCTCGCTCACCATGATCTCAGCCACTTCAGGAGAAAACGTGCATTGTTCTATCCGCCCTACTTTTACTAAAAAAAAATATAAAAAGATCGGACAGGGAAAGTAGCATTCAAGGTGGACAGTCAACCACAAAACACAGAAATAATCTACATTTTCCTATTATGGCTGTTTACAATTATCATAGGTTACACTCCGATAAGCGACACCGCCTAGTTTACGTCCTCATCCGACGTCGAGGCTAATTGAAAGTTTATAGCTGATTCAAATCCGACAAGTTCAGTGGCGTTAGTTTAAACATTTATTTTACATCGATTGTAACGAAAGCTCTTATTTTAATCACTCTCGATGTCTTCTTGGGTAGAACCAGTACTAAGCAAATGCAGATAAAGTGTCTTGCTCAGGGACACAAAACATATTGTAATGGCGGGGATCGAACCCATGACTTTTCGATCATGGGTCAAAAGCTCTACCACTAGACCACAGTGCTCAGTGGCGTTGGTGATACATGTACCCGGGTCCTCCGGATTCAACTTACCGCGCCATCCACTGGACCATGCCAGCATGCATTTGACTATAGTCATACTCTCTGTGGGTGGCCGTATGCTGCACTGTGGTGACCCAGTGTAGCATGGTGGACTTGGCACCGGAGAGCCCGTGTTGGGCAATACTTTCGGTCTATATCTGTATAATCTGTTAGGCCGATAAATACTATCGAATATCACCCCTCCCATTTCCGCATTATTTGTTTAAATGTTACCTTTCATTTTATCCAATGTTTCATTTGTGAGTATCAGCATATCATGTGACATTCTTGCCACTTGTGACTTCTGCAATTCCATCATTTTGTCCATTTCTTCCACCTTTTTTGTCGTCGTGTTCTTCAGTTCTCTCGATGTCTTCTTGGGTAGAACCAATACTAAGCAAATGCAGATAAAGTGTCTTGCTCAGGGACACAAAACATATTGTAATGGCGGGGATCGAACCCACGACTTGTCGATCATGGGTCAAAAGCTCTACCACTAGACCACAGTGCTCAGTGGCGTTGGTGATACATGTACCCGGGTCCTCCGGATTCAACTTACCGAGCCATCCACTGGACCACTGGACCATTCCAGCATGCATTTGACTATAGTCATACTCTCTGTGGCCGGATGCTGCACTGTGGTGACCCAGTGTAGCACGGTGGACTTGGCACAGGAGAGCCCGGGTTGGGCAATACATTCGGTCTATATCTGTATAATCTGTAAGGCCGATAAATACTATCGAATATCACCCCTCCCATTTCCGCATTATTTGTTTAAATTTTACCTTTCATTTTATCCAGTGTTTTATTTGTGAGTGTCAGCATATCCCGTGACATTCTTGCGTTGACCTCTTCCATATGTTGCTTTATTGTAGCGCCTACTGTTTTAGCGAGATTTGTCAATTTCTCGTTTTTTATTTGCTGTTCATGTAGCAGTTGTTTGGAAAGTTCTTCTAGGCATGTTGACATTGTAGATAAATCCGAGCTCATTGAACTTTCTCTGATAGTAATTCTTCCAGTTATTTATCAACCATGTTTTGAAGAATCTGCATTTGATGGTCAATCTTGACACTTTTTTCTAGCAGTTTCTTCTTAAAGTCATACCTCGAGGTACATTTTGGTTCGTGAAGAGACAACAGTCCCATACGTATACGCGACTCCATAATTCTGACACACATCCTTTTTACAGCTCACTGTGTTCTTTATTATGAGCGCGCAAACATGTGGCTCGTATGTGTAGTTGATTGTACTATATGCAGTCATTAAAGGGTGTTTCAATACGTTTTTGATCAGTTATACGTATAACGTCAGTTAGATAAATTAAGTGTATTAGTGGTATTTTATGGGATGGCGAGTTGTCCGTTGTCCGTCGTCGTCGTCTTCCGTCGTTGTCCGTTAACGTTTGCCTTGTGAACAAGATAGGGCCTTCATTATTTATCGGATCTTTTCCAAATTTTGCAATGAAAGCTAGGAAGAGTTGGAAAACCAGCCAGAAATCGGATTAGTTTCACTGGAGAGATGGTTCTTGATTTGCTGAAAAATGCCATATTTTGCCGTGTGAACACTCTTGCACCTTTATTTAGTATTTGATCTTTACCAAACTTGCACAGATTGTTAATATCAATACAAGCTCGGACAAGTTGAAAAACCAGCCGGATCGGATCTGTAACACAAGAGTTACGGTCAGCCTTTAAAGGTTATGAATATTGTTTAATCACACTTAGGATATGTTGCCTGTTATTTAATTTAGTATTTTGTTACCTATGATACGCAGGCTTCATAATCTCTGCTCCCAGCTAAATTCCATTTTGTTTATTTCGTCAATTGTTTTCTCGTTTAGGGCAACGCGTTTCGTTAGAAACTGGGACCATACGCCGCTGGCCATGGAATGTAACCTATGCTCCCAGCTAAATTCGATTTTGTTTATTTCGCTCATTGTTTTCTCGTTTAGGACAGCGCGTTTTGTTAGAACCTGGGACCCCGCTGGCCATGGTATGGTGTGAAAATACCGCATTGAAGGTTCCATGTTCACCTTCATATGCATACCATCTTCCGGATGGTTCAAATTTATGTACTATTGGCATTTTAAACATAGAGTTCTGCTCAAACCGGGGCCAGAGGGCATGAACGGTAGCAAGCACTTTTCACTACCGTTCATGAACAGTCTCAATCAAACAGACTGCAATATTTGTTGTATTTATTGTGTTCAGCGATTTCCAAAGTTCTCTTTTTATCCTTTTTTATTAGAAATATGACGATATATTTCATAAAATGGCGGCTCCCATATCCGTTTAAGAACAACTTTCGAATGAACATATCGTTTGTGTTTATCATCAGATAAAGCATTTATTCTTTTCAAAATAACATTTTTTTGTTTTATTGTATGCCTACACTCGCGTTAATCTTTATTATGCTTTATTTTACTTTGCACATGTCGGTCTGTCTGTCGGTCGGCCAGCCGATCGGTCGGTCCATCCAGCAATCTTCTTGTCTTTGCGAGAACTCAAGAACGGCTGGCACTTCAAACTCAAAACTTGGCAGGAATGTTTGTGTCATGGTCTAGTTGTGCACCTCCCCTTTTGGGTAGATTCGCATAAGAAATGTGGTTGAAAAAATGTAAAAAACACTAAAAACCGTCTGTCTTCGCGCTAACTCAAGAACAGCTTAAACTACAAACTCGAAACACGGCAGGAATGTTTGTGTCATGGTGTAGTTGTGCACCTCCCCTTTTGGGTAGATTTGAACAGATATGTGGTTGCCATGGTAACAAAACTTGTAAAAAAATCACAAAAAATCGCTTGTCTTCGCGATAACTCAAGAACAGCTGGCACTACAAACCTAACACTCGGCAGGAATGTTTGTCTCATGGTCTAGTTGTGCACCTCCCCTTTTGGGTAGATTCGCATAAGAAATGTGTTTGTTATGGTAACAAAACTTGTAAAAAATGACTAAAAATCGCTTGTCTTCGTGATAACTCAATAACAGCTGGCACTACAAATGCTAATCTTGGCAAGACTGTGTGTCTCATGGTGTAGTTATGCACCTCCCCTTTTGGGTAGATTCGCTTAAGAAATGTGGTTGCCATGGTAACAGAACTTGTAAAACAAAATCACTAAAATTGCTTGTTATTTTTTTAAAACTATTTATTTTATTTTTTTCACAGGAAACCTTGGCTTATGGGTTCAAAGTCCAGACTCTATTGTGCCCATCGCGTCAGGTATACCTTGACGTGTTCGTTGGCGGAGGGACTATAAACCTTAGAATTACACACACACACACGGCTTATGGGTTCAATATTTTTAAAAAAAATAATTTGAATTTCTTTTTTTATTTTCTTTTTTTTATTATTATTATTATTATTATTATTATTATTTAATTTTGTTTCTTTCGTTTTATTTTTTTTGATTTTTTTTTTTAAATTTCGACCCCCACCCCCCACTCCACCCACTTTGTTGGATCAGTTTTACATAGAGTTATAGGGAAGAACTTCAAACATCTTCTCTGAAACTACAAGAGATAAAAGTTTAATTTTATTTAATATCTGCTTTTGGATCCTCTACCAAGTTTGTTCAAATGGTGAACCTGGGGTCAAATTTGCGCCCCGCCCCGGGGGTATCCAGTAGAACGATACAGGCCCTCTTGGGCCTATTGTTTTTAATATACAAGTATGTTGTGATGTTTCTATATTTAAACCTGAATAACAACATTAATTTAATATTGTTTTTTTAACTTACATCCTTTTATTGAATGAATATTAAGATTAAAATTGATTCTAATTAAAAAAAATATACATTTTGAATAACAACATTAATTTAAAATTATTGTTTTTAAGTTACATCCCTTTATTGAATGAATATTAATATTACATTTGATTCTAATTAAAAAAAATACATTTATGATTTATTTTCACTCTTTAAACTCAAACTATTGAATAATTTTGACATATGAAACCGACAGAGAATAATGGCTAAAATATGTCGATTTATAAACATTGCGTACAACTGGTATTGGTTCCAGTGATACTAAAGGTACACGTTAAACGTTCAATATAGCAGAGAACATGTTATTTCCGTATTGGTCCCCACGCTGTTATGTTCCGTTTATGTTCCGTTTAAAAATGAGTCATTTCAGTACTGTATTTAATGTAAAGAGATTGCAAAATGTGTCATCCTAATACATACTGGAAAGGTCATCCCTTGGTAGCACCAAACACAAACAAGAGAGAAAAGTAGCAAACTGTTTTTCGGGTTCATATGTCATTACAAGACGCAAAACCTCTCACGCCTCAAAGCACCGGCTTAAGCGATATTCTAATTTAAAGCAACACGGAATGGCTTGATGATTCCAAAGACCCACTAAATAATATAACTATTGATTTGTTGTTGGGCGACGTTTTACGGCCGCCACACAGCACTAAACAAACGCTTTTGAATGTCGATAAATACTGAAAAGGTGATCGTTGGAAGCATCAAACACAAACAAGAGCTAATTTTGCTCACTTGCTTGAGCCAAACGCTTAATCTGTCAAACATGAAACTTTCTTTATTTACACTGTCCTGTTTTAATGGGATGACAGTAGGGTAAGTGTGAGGTTTGGTGCACCCCAGTGGCCTTTGTAGCCACTGACCGTTCCAAGGCGGTAGCCGTATTGTCAACCCTTTTATGTTTGTGATGTCGTTTGCAATTTGCATTACTTTTGCCTTCTCGTTTGTCTGTCTGCGTGTTTGTTTGTGTGTTTTGTGGTTGACTGTCGTCCTTGAATGTTGCTTTCCTTGTCCGATATTTTTATATTTCTTTGAAGGGATAACATTTGGTGTGTTATGTGTTGTTTTATTATTTTACGAAAAAATCTAATGTAGCTATGTACCATTCGAGTAACAGCAGCATAGTAAAGAAAGATAAAAATATCGGACATATATATATGTGGTTGACAGTCGTCCTTGCTACTTTTCCTGTTCGAGCTTGTGGAAGTTATGTGAATACGAAAATTCCTGTTCGACCTTTACAGATTTATTGAGTATTAAACAAAAAAACATTAACAAGAACAAACAGAAAGCGCAGAATAATTATCTACAGGCGTACAAACATTATCTTGCACTGGCAAACATTTACTTATACTAAGTTCCGACCTGTCATAGAAGGCCATCACACAAAGGCCAATTGACATACACTTCTCCGGACCCACCTAGACACTAGTCTCTATGTCTGTTCTTCCTATTCCACTCAATGAATTGTACCATAAACATATATATGGTATGTACATAGAGTAAATAAATAATGAAACAGAGTATTTTTGACTTCGTATTACTTCAACACAACAACCAGAAAGCGTGTTCTGCATTGTTCCTAGATTATTATGAATATGCTTTTTTGAGTAATTATTTAAATTTATGAGAAATTGGATTTGCAAATGATTTACCAATGGCTAGAGCTAGGAGCGAACACTGGAACGATGTATTAGCTTTCTGTTACAAGTATACCGCTAAACACAGTTCCAATATTCTTTTCGACATGGTTCCAGTTGTTACAGGAGCCTATATCCACCACATCCCCAGACTGCAATAACACATGTACTACCAATGTACCAGACACATAGCGAAGATCAGCTCTAATGAACCATTTGACTGAACCATTAATACGGATATGACAATACACGTATACTACAGTGGTTGAGGAGATCATGGTGAGCGAGAACTGGTACAGTCCGGCCACAGGACACGTAAACTGTCCAGTTTCTGCGTTGTATGCGCCTCCAATGTTCGTGTCTATCCTGGTAAATGTCGGAACGCCGTTCACAAGGTCCGCTTTTGGAATGGTGACGGTGAATGCTACCTGCTTACCTGTAATAATAATTCGATTATTTTCTATTTAAACGTATTGTTTTGAATTATAATTATGTTTGCATGCATGTAAAGAGAAATATAAATGAATGAATGGTGTTTTACGGCACGTCGACACATAAATAGGTCATATTGTGCGCAAAAACTGATGAATGATGAAGAAATATAGGATTAATTAAAAATTAATGTAAATATATAAAGATAAAACTATTTACAAGTAAGGTATGAAATGGTAGTAATATAAATATATACGTAACTCAACAAATGCCCGAAAACGGGTATATAAAGAAGTAAATTTATACAAGAATATATTATAATGATTTATATAGTCTGACTTCCTTCAGGAAATCTAAAACTAGACTAAAATCTATAGTATTAAATAACTCGGTCATAGTATTAACATTGTAGTACTTTTGACGCATAGGATCAACGTCTACACATTCCAGCAATATGTGTTTGACCGTTAACGGTGCAAAGCAGGGTATACATTCTGATAATTGCTCACCTTGTAATACATATGAATGAGTATAACGTGTATGCCCTATTCTGCACCGGGCTAGGACAACTTCCTCTCGACGAATGGGGTCTACTAGAAGAACGCCATTCTCCGAGTAACGGTTTAATTGAATGGAGTTTATTGTTAACTGACAAATCCCAAACGGTTTGCCAAGAGTTACGAATATATGTGTTAATACAACTTATTATTGCTTTTGCCTTATTGTTTGTCTGTTTGCGTGTTTGTTTCTGTGTTTTGTGGTTTACTGTCCTACTTGAATGCTACTTTCCCTGTCCAATCTTTTCATATTTTCTTTAAAATCAGTATAAGGTAATTTGGTAATTAGATATATGTAAATCTAATGCTGCCTTAGCAGCACTATCAGCTCTATCATTACCACGTATTCCTACATGGCTTGGAAGCCAGCAGAAAATAATAACATTATCAAATATAAGATAATTGTACTTTTCAATATCTGTACTTTTCAATATCAAAACTCGAACGGAATACAAATGTCGAATAACAAACTTGGATTGCATGTGGAACCCTGAACTGGATCCGATTGTCATATACCGAGCTGGATTCGAATGTCGAAACACGAAAGGGGATATGACTATATATGACCGAACTTGTTTTGAATGTCGAACCCCCGATACACGACACCGCCTAGTTTACGTCCTCATCCGACGTCGAGGCTAAGTGAAAATGTATAGCTGTAAGCAAATCCGACAAGTTCAGTGGCGTTGGTGATGCATGAACACGGGTCCTCGCGGATTCAAGGTACCACGCCATCCACTGGACCATGCCAGCAAGCATCTGACTATAGTCATTACTCTCTGTGGCCGTATGCTGCACTGGGGTGATACATTGAGACGGGAGAGCCCGGGTTTGGGCAATACATTCGATCATAATCTGTAAGGCCGATAAATACTAACGAATTTCCCCCCCCCCATTTCCCCCCCCCCCCCCCCCCCCCCCCCCATTTCCTCATAATTTGTTTAAATTTTACCTTTCATTTTATCCAATGTTTCATTTGTGAGTATCAGCATATCATGTGACATTCTTGCTACTTGTGACTTTTGCAATTCCATCATTTTGTCCATTTCCTTCCAGCTTTTTCGTCGTCGTGGTCTTCAATTCTGCGTTGACCTCTTCCATACTTTGCTTTATTGTATCGTTTACTGTTTTTAGCGAGATTTGTGAATTCTTCGTTCTTTAATTGGTGTGCATGTTTTACTTGTTTGGAGAGTTCTTCCAGGTGTGTTGACATTGCAGATAAATCCGAGCTCATTCTAACCTTCACTGATTTTAATTCTTCCAGTCTTTTATCAACAATGTTTTGAAGAATCTGCATTTGATGGTCAATCTTGACACTCTTTTCTAGCAGTTTCTCCTCAAAGTCATACCTCGAGGAACATTTTGGCTCGTGAAGAGACATGAGGTGACAAGACGGAATATATACCCACAAATAACAACAGTCCAATACGTATAAGCGACTCCATAATTATGTCTGGCAAAATTCCTTTTTGAAAAGCGCACTGTGTTCTTGATTATTAGCGCGAGAATGAAGCTCGTATTAATAGTTGATTATGCTATATGCAGCCGTTAAAGGGTCCTTCAATAAGTTTTTGATCAGTAATAAGTATGACGTCAATTATAAAAATTATGCCAATTATATAAATTAAACATTGTATTAATTTGGTGGTATTTTGTTTTGTTTTTTGGTCGAAAAGTTATTCATTATATCAATATACATGTACCACGTATGGTAAATACGAGAAAGTGGTGTGGACATTTTGTCATTGACTGTTCCAAGGCGGTGCTCTGTCAACTCGTTTATGTTTGTGGTGTCCCATAATGTGCTTGTATTTGTCCTTGTAATTATTGTTCGCTTTGATTGCGTGTTTTTGGTTGACTGTATTTCGTGAAAGAAAAGGTTATAAGTCCAACAGGAAAGAGTAGTATTCACAGAATACAGTCAACCAACAGTATTACATCACAAACACATTCAGTAAAAAAGCACATCACCAAACATATAAGGGTTGACAACAGGTGGTACCGCCTTGGAACGGTCAGTGGCAAAAGGGACAACTGGGGAGTTTAAACCAGTTCAAGGGTGCACCAAACCTCACTCTTACCCTGTCATAATCCCTGAACAACAGGACAGTGTAAATAAAAATAATCCCCCGCCGAGTTAACCCCCTTACATTTAAGAAGCCATACATATGTGTTATAAGAAAAAAAACACAGAAATGTTCATGTATACTAATATCGAATAATAATAATGTTACATTTCCTTTTCGACTGTTATACCTACGTTTTATCCCCTAAAAAGTATAACATCTTCGGGAATATTGAGTTCTGCTCAACCAGGGGCTAGAGGACGTGAACGGTAGCAAGTATGTTTCATTACTGTTCATGAACAATCTCAATCAAACCGAGACCACAATATAGTTTATATTTATTATGTTTGGCAATTTCCAAATTTCTCATTTCATACTCTTTCCAAAGATGAATATCCTTATAACGCTGCTTTCTGTGACGAAAATGCTTGCTATAGTATGCATAATAGGAGAATGTATTGTTTTTATGCTGCATACATACGATCTTTCTTTTATTTGAATTGTGTTTTACGTCATATTTGGCACATTTTAGGACACATATGGCGGTCGATAGGTTTGTGGTAGCAGCAGACCACTCAATGTTTCATGGTAACAACATGTACTGTTTACCTCCCACCAATCCGCGACTTTTTCTGACTTACAAGCTGAGCTCCCAGTGGAATGCGAGGCGAGAAGGAAACGTCGCGAACACCTAGACCACGGAGGTGCTATACCTTTTAGTGAAGTTGTTAGAGGTTTGAGTGTATATAAATGTATCGAATCAAGCAAAAGCACTGCATACGAAGGTAAACTTTCTGCATAAGCAATACTAGTGAATCATTCTTACTTTTACGACGTACATTTGTTTTTTCCCACTTTGTTTGAAGAGTTCACGAAATTAAAGGAATTATTAATCTTTAACAATGCATTGCTATGGTTACGAATTGTCCTCGTTAATACTCTAATACTATTGTAAAATGCATTCTTGCTAATTATGAGATGATTTGGTTACCGCCGTAACGAGGGCCTGCTGGAAAAGTACAAACACCAACATTAAGACACTTCTGCGTCTAGGCATATCACAACCCTCATTTTATGGAGATTGTGGTCTATAAACTTCGAAAGTTAAAGGGGTCTGACGGGTTTCCTGACCGCTTTACAAATTTAATCAGGAAGTTCGTCAGTAAAGGATATAACCCTTTGGTTTTACAGCGCACTGCATGTTTAGTGATTGACCCCGCTACAGTCAGTCATTACGCTTCACTTTTCACGTGTGCGGATGACTGGACTACCTCTTGGGGACTCTATGATTGTACCTACTGAAAACCCCCAACTAAGGGAGGTGGGTGCATGAGCTTTTCGTCCCCTCGGGGTTTTCTGGTCGTACCCTAGATTGGTCTTCTCTTTAGCTGCAACTACTGTGGTTGTTCAGGACGATTCTGGATACATCCTGAGATGTTTATTATTTTTGTATGTGGTTTCTTTAGTTAGTTTCTCAGGATGTGGACTTTATTGTTAGAGAATTCCTTTTGATGGGGATGTAGTTTTGTTTACACTGTCTTGTCTATTTGGGCGCTTAAGACAGGATAATAGCGAGGATTATTGCGCATATGAAATCGATTCAAACTAACCAGTAGGCATTATTGCCTACTGACCGTCCCAAGTCGGTAACCCTGTCTTCACCACCCATTTCTGTTGTTTTTTTGTCTCTTTCATTATATTTTCAAGTCCTTGCTTGCAGTACAATGTTGGGACCTATACGATGCCATTGCGCTCGGACGCCTGTGGTTTCTATAGGACCCTATATCTCATTTTTAAAACATATTTTTGTGCCGAATATATTTGTGTCAAATATAAAAATCGATCTGGCCACAAGTCCTTTACAACATTAGTTACGGCCTTTCACGATGGGATGATTGATTAAAAATGCCAACTGTAAATGTTAAGGACGTCTCTAAAATTGTATTCCTAAAATCTGTTGAATTGAATGGTGAATAAGGATCATGAGCACAGTATGTTTGTTTGATCCACGCAAGGTAGAGGGGAAGGATACAAAGGATTCCGGGAACCTGTCCTACTCTTACTCACGAATATTGTTCTATGACGTGCTCGGAGGGTAGACTCCGAAACACTGGACCACCAGTGGTCACGTCCCCATCCGACGGACAAGACCTAAGGAAAAGCTTCTTGCCTAAGAACACACTGACGAAACTCAGTGATTCCGGCGAGGCTGAACCGGGTCCTCCGGATTACAATTCCACCGTGCTATTCACTGGGCCACGCCAGTACAAAACACACACACACACACACACACACACTGAATGTTTCCAAATGTTATCTCCTTTGGTGAACATATCATATCGACAATTATGAAAATTGTACTCTTTTTATAGATATCCCCTCCCCCCCCCCCCCCCCCCCCCCCCCCGTACATTGTGATTTGAATGACAAATGAGCTAAAATACGTATGTTATTTGAAAATATAACAAAATACTGATAATAATGCAGGTACACGTTTTTCAAGTCGTTCAGTCAAATAGTAAGTCTTTAGACTGATTTGTTTTCAATAGAAACACGAACATTCATTCGCTGACTTTTGACTTTGAAGCATATGTAATATTCCTCGTTGTTGGCATTTGTAAAAACAAAAACACGTAGCAACTGCTGCGTATACTCCTCTATTCAGACAGCAGCTCTGGAATTTCTCCAGCATTATGATACATTAGTAGCTGTAAAAGTCAAAAACGGAGTGTCGTTTTCACAGAACATCCACAAAACACGCATATATATTTCGTATACATACATATATACTAAAGGAAAAAGGAGAATTTCCCCCTATATATTATAAGTATAATATGCTGTTGTTAATCGAATGGTATAATCGAATGGTACATAAGTACATTAGATATTTCTTTTCGTGAGAAACAAGAATGAAACAACAACATAACACACCAAATGTTATCTCTTCAAAGTTTCGTTATTGATACATTACGCGTTTGGATCAAGCAAGTGAGCAAACCATTTTGAAACATTTTGCAATCTCTACTTTAAATACAGTACTGGAATGGCTCAATTTTTTAAAAGAGGAACTTCAGCATTTCTAAATTTTGTATTACAAAGTCTACTGTGATGTGATTAAAAAGTCTGCACCGCAACATGTTTGTCTTTCTCTAACTAGCTGCAACGTTTTTTTTTTAAAAAAAACATCTTGGGATTTCGTTGGAATATTACGTGGAATTAAACGTACTGTATATATATTATATAACGGATTTTCCTGAGTTGCGTTTCTTTTTTCCTTTAGTATATTTAAAATGTGACACATCACAAACATCATATTTCGTATCATCGAACATTACTTACAGCTTTGCTACATTAACTGTTACGCGCGGTCTCTTGCAATATAAACAACTTATTGTTGAACTATTGCAATTATAGGGTTTTAACAATTCGTAGTAGACAAATAAGTCCATTATTGGTAAGGAAAGTAAACAAAGTAAACAAATATTGCTCCTTCGTATTATTAAATATGGTATTTCCTCAAAGTAAAACACCTGAATAATAATCTACAAACAAATAGTTTATCTTGAAACGGCTCATATTTAGACTTCGCTCGGGACATTCTATTAAATGAGGCCGTTATACGTTTGTTTTTGAAATTAAAATTATAACACAATTCAGGAAATGCACGCACACACGCGCGCGCACACACACACACACACACACACACTTCAGAGTATTTATGCAATAAATTAAAATTACGTTAAAGTGTTAATTTCTGTTTTGAATTAAAAATGTACTTTGCTTAAATACACTAAAGGAAAAAGGAAACTCAACTCTGTATCAATAATCAAATATCTTGGCGTGCATCAAATATCTTGACATGCATTTAACTTAAAACTATACTTTTATTTCAGTACACGGTGTTTAGTTCTCATAGAAATATTTCGCTAGTTTTGTTGTGAATCTGAGTGTCAGATAAACGGTCATATGCGATACAGCGTTACGTCGTATAACGCGGGCAGGAAATACTAATGACGTATTCAGTCAGTTACGAGTACCCTTTATGTTCACCACGGTTTTACGACGGTTTCACGGCGGTTTTGATGGGGTGCGGAAGCGCTAACGTAGGTGCTTGAGTCGACAGTACATTACGTGGTCCGAGTATTAACTTCCATACCCCAGCCAACCACTTTTTCAAGAAGCGAAAACGGGGTTGGCTGGGGTATGAAATAGAATCTTAATTTCGCTTAAAAGTTTGCATATTGTAAAATTAAAACATTTAATAGGTTATTAAAAAGGTTATCGCATTGTTTCAGTAACAAATGTTTTTAAACGTGTTTTATTGTCGAAATATCCGTTATAAAACCATGCTAATATATAAATATCACATTCATGAGAGGGTGATAGTAAGAATGTTCACCCTGAGGATATGATTATCCCCTCGGGCAAAAACATTATTCATTTTCAGTACCGATTTTTTTCTAAATGTTGCTATGAATGTTATATCGTTGGATCGGAAATAACGTAACTAAGAAAATGAGTGGTAGTTAATTGAAATCGGTCAAGTAATTTTGAAGTTATGGTGAGTTAAAAATAGCAATTTCACCATATGAGCCGATGACGTCACCGAAACAGCGCGCATCAAAGCTGCGCATGTGATACTTTTTTTACTATCACCCTGCGATTTACTATCACCCTCGTACTATCACCCTCGCGTGAGATAGTAAGAAATTACACATTGTTGTCTATGGGGATTTAGCCTGGGCGTCTTATGTGAGGTATAATAATATAATCTTTCCCATCGCTTCATGGAATTAAGGCGGGACCACGTAATGACGCGTCATCTTGACGTGACGTACATCTTAGGACGGTTGTTGGTCAATAGAGTCTTGACTGAAAGTAGTGTTGTTACAGTGCATTTATGCACGCCCAATATTGACAGACATCATACGCTATGAAATTCCGTTCAACAGCTATCTGACGGCGTCTTCACGCTCCTCTTTACGTAACGTGGCATAATTCAAATCTTACTAAATTTGATGAAAAACCTGGCTTCTTGATAAAGGATGTGTACCAAATTAAGAGAGAAGTGGCATTTGTGGCATTTGTTCACAAGTACAAATGCCACAACACGTGCATAACGTGCACCTGTTAACTTTTGTATTTCGTTCTTTACTTAAGAATTATTTTCAGAACGAAGTATGGTGGAGGTATCGTTATAGATTTTCGATCACTGATAAATTAACCAAAGATTATTTGAACAAATAACACTTCATATATACTGACCCTAAAAAAGTTTCTTTTTTCCTTAAGTACATGTATATGACATTTTACCGTAAAGTAATAATAGACAGGCGCAAAGTTCATCATGCGGTTAAATACTCATCTACGAAATAACGTTTGTAACATGTATTTGTGTGTAACCTTGCACAACTCTGTGGCTATTTACTGCTTAACATGGTGATAGCAGTCATGGTAATGTCACACTGTTCTTACTAAAAACTGAACAGACTTTGTCCCATAAACCAACTTTACAACATTATTGCTTGCTGAGTCTGGATGACTACAGATCTCTGTTGTAGGTGTTTCTATATCTGAAAAGTATGCAGTATAATTAACATTCCAATATAACACTTGTTTGTTCCTGTCTTGGAATGCTAATTCGCATGATTAGTGCCCATCAACACAACAAACGTTTATTGTCTGAAACTGTTGCCAATATGAAGAGCGTTATCGCCGTTAATAATTACAGCTACATTGTCCATAGAGGATCTTACATGAGTGCCTATTTAAAGTAGCTATCCCGCCAACATTAGCTAACTGTAAGAACAGATGTAAACCGTTTCTAAATCTACCGACGACGAACTTACATATTTTGAGAGTCCAAACTCTATTGGTACAATATAAACGGCTTTAACCAGCCAGGGCAAACCCCGAAACGGGAGCGTCGAATTAAGAGATACCCAAAATAAGTATAAAAGTCGAACAGGAAATGCAGCTTTCACAGAACACAGTAAACACAAAAACATGCAAAACGACAAATTGCAATGTTAATAAGAAATAAAGGCATATGACGTCACAAACACAAACACGGTTGACAATAGGGGCTACCGCCTCGGAAAGGCCAGTGGCAAAAAATGCCGCTGGGGTTTAAACCAGGTTCTAGGGTGCACCAAACCTCACATTTACCCTACTGTCATCCCAATAAAACGGGACAGTGTAAATAAAGAGATCCCCGCCATGAACTATTCTCTAACAAATACGGCAGCATTAATAGGCAATAAAGGTGATATACAAAGATGCTCGTGTATATATAAATACAAAAAAGGCAAGTAATTCATTTTACGCATATTCAATCACTGGTGAACACATACCTATTATCGGCATATATACATTATTATATGACCTGAACACTTGGATAGAGTTAATAAACGTTTGTTTTAGTGTAATGTTCCCGTTATTTGACGGAGTTAGTTTCTTTAATATTGAATTTATTCAATGAGTTGGAGCAAATTGTATGATGCGAGGCTGTCCCGAGTATTATATCAATTTTGTCTAACGAGTTAAATAAATTCGCTATTAAACAGGTACGAACGTGAGATTTTATTGATCACATAACACTAAAAACAACAACAAAAAAAATCACGAGGAACAACAATTATTGAAACTGCCTATATCATGTATTATATAACGTTGTACTGAGTTTTAATATAAACGTATATATTTCCTGTAAATAAATGATGAAATAGGATATTTTAATACTTCAAAGCTATGACAAGAAAACATGTTGTACATGTTTCTAGATAAATAGGTAGGTATATGCTCTTTGTGAGTAATTAAACTTAGGGAGAATTTAATATGCAAATGAATTCGCGCAGTGGGTAGAGCTAGGAGTGAATATCAGATATATGTATTAGCTTTCTGTTACAAGTGCACCACTAAATACAGTTCCAGATGACCTTTCGACACTACTCCAGTTGTGACATCTCCCTACATCCACAACATCCCCCGACTGTAATAACACATGTACTACCAATGTACCAGACACATATTGAGTGTAAGCTCTAATGAACCATTTGTTTGAACCATTGATACAGGTGTCGGTATTCAACATTCCTATCCACTTCGGGATTCGACATTCAAATACAGTTCGTATTCAACATGTGTATCCCGCTCGTGGTTCGACATTGGGACCAAGTTCGATATTCAAATATTGAACCATTAATACGGAAATGACAATACACGTGTGCTGAAGTGGTTGAAATCATGGTGAGCGAGTACTGGTACAGTCCGGCCACATGACACGTAAACTGTCCAGTTTCTGCGTTGTATCCGCCTCGAATGTGCGTGTCTATTAAAACGCAACATGTAGAACAGTTGTTTATAAATACGTATGAATGTTACATCCCTTCAGTTATCGAACATTTGATACATCTTCTATAAATGTTTGAAATATAACTGTTTTTAGAATTTATAATATTGCAATTATACGCCTTAAATAACATTTAATATTGATTTGGGAGGTGAAATTGATGTTAAGTGTTACAAAGCTAGCAACTGGCAAAAAAAATGTTTAGGAATGTCGAATACCGATCTGTGTTTTAATGTTGAACCCGTAACAGGATAAGATTGTTGAATACCGAACTAGATTCGAATGTCAAATACTGATTTGGGTTTGAATATCGATCCCAGAACGGTATACGAATGTTGAATCCGACATAGTTTTGAATGTCGAACCACCAAGGGGATATGAACTGTTAAATATCATTCTGTGCTTGAATGTTGAACCCGGAACGGGATACGAATGTAGAAAACCAGACTGGTTTAAATATCGATCCCTGAAATGAATCTGAATATCAAAACTCGAATGGAATACAAATGTTGAATAACAAACTGGGGTTGAATGTGGAACCCTGAACTGGGTTAGACTGTCGAATATTGATTATGGTTTGAATGTCGACCCCAGGACGGGATACGAATGTTGAATACCGAACTGGATTTAAATGTCGAACCCCGACTGAGATACAAATGAGGAATACCGAACCGGGTTTGAATGTCGACACCCGACCTGGATCCGAATGCCAAATACCAAGCTGGATCCGAATGTGGAACCCCGAACGGGATATGAATATTGAATACCGAACTTGTTTTGAATGTCAAACCCCGAACGGGATACAAATGCTGAATATCGAACTTGGTCCGAATGTTGAACCCCGAACGGGATACACATGTTGAATACGAACTGTATCTGAATGTCGAATCCCGAACTGGATCCGAATGTTGTATACAGAAGTAGATCCCAAAGTCGAATACCGAACTGGATTTAAATGCCGAACCCCGAATTGGATCCAAATATTGAATACCAAATGTCAAACCCCATACGGGATACGAATGTTGAATACCGACCTGAGATTAATTGTCGAAAACCCGAATTGGATCCGAATGTTGAATACAGAAACCTGCCCTATGTTACTAACCAATATATTCCTATTATGGCTGTTTAACATTCTTATAGGTTAGACTCCGATACACGACACCGGCTAGTTTACGTCCCCATCCGACGGCGAGGCTAAGTGATTGATTGAATTGGATTTTATAGTCGCACCAACAGCTAAGGTCGTATGGCCTTTCCAGCTTCCATTGGTGGAGGAAGACCCCAGGTGCCGCTCCGGGCAATTTTCGTACACGGGCGGGCACCTGGGTAGAACCACCGACGTTCTGCAAGCCAGCTGAATAGCTTCCTCACATAAAGATTCCTAGGCCCCTGAGGGATCGAACCTAGAGCGGTGAGGGGCAAGTGATTTCAAGTCAGAGACGTTAACCACTCGGCCACGGACGCCCCGAGGCTAAGTGAAAGTGTATAGCTGAAGCAAATCCGACAAGTTCAGTGGCGTTTGTGATGCATGAACCCGGGTCCTCCGGATTCAAGTTACCATGCCACTGGACCATGCCAGCAAGCATCTGACTATAGTCATTGCCGCCTCTATTTCAGACGGTGTTTTGGAAATGGTACGGGGTTTGTAAATTGGTATGGGTTTTGACTGTGTTTCATGTAGCAGTTGATACCTGTTATTTTTATAGAATAAATAGCGACCCAGTCAAAAATGACTGGACTGGTGCAAAATTATATTTTTAATGCAAAGCGACCATTCCACATGCGATGGTGAATTTTGGTAGAGCAGTCTGAAACGCAGAGCTATAAATAGCCGACTTTACTGCATCAGACAAACCAATTGGAACTGCCTCAACTATTTTTTTTGATCTGCGGAAATGAGCGAGTTTGTACGATTGCAAAAAAACTGGTATGTGGTTCCCCGCTTTATGGATTAGAAATATATATATATATAAATCGAACTGGAAAAGTAGCATTGAAAGACGACAGTCAACCACAAACCCTTTATGGATTAGAAATATATATATATAAATCGAACTGGAAAAGTAGCATTGAAAAACGACAGTCAACCACAAACACACACAAAAACAAAGAACAACTTTAAAGATGAATAAGAGGCAAAATAAGACAGCACAAATAAGAATTATGAATAAAAATATGGTGAAAATTAAAAAATTCATATGGCATACGGGAAAATAATATTTTGACTATGGAAAAAAAAAAATAGGCTCTTATGGCATATGGAAAAAAATAGAGGCTCAGTTGTTGTTTAATAATTTGTTTACATCTGGCATATCACAAAAAGTGTCTGGTTGATGCATTTCTGCTGAGGTATGTCCCTTTTTGTACTTATGACAAATTATGTTATATATGGTTTTGTGTTTGCCCACAAAGCTATATTTTTCTTTCAAATTACCGGAATTATTCTCCATAAATATGCATTGATGTGCAGAGTGCAATCATATCTAAGCAATACGTGCAATTGTATATTAATATTTTTGGTAAAATAGCCAAACTGCAAAATTTCAAAATAAAGTTCTAAAACAAATGCATCATTTAACATTATAAGGCCTTTAACGGAGTGAGGCTATTACTATTCAATTTATGTGCTTTCTTCATTATGCTGGAAAGAAGAGGTTTGGTTCAGGTTACCCGACCAACCCTCAGTTTTTTACCCCGATTGTAAGCCCTGGCCAAGATGTGCAGAGCGCAATTAGTATCTAAGCCATAAGTGCAATTGAATATATATCTTGTTTTTTATAAAATAGCCAAACTGCAAATTTTCAAAATACAGTTTTATGATAAATACGTCATTTGACACTATAATTAAGGCCTTTAAAGGAGTGAGTAATACTATTCAATTCTTCACTTACAGGTGTTTTTGAGATGGAGACACTGTCAAGATTTATACATATAGAGGAAGGCTTTACATAAGATATTTTTTTCGGAAGTATGTATGTTCTTTCTTCATTAGGCTGGGAAAAGAGGTGTGGTTCAGGTTATAGGTGGCTTTGAAGTAGAATACCGCTTAAGCCGGTGCTAGGGGGCGTGAGAAGTGTTGCTTCTTTCATTACTTCTCATGAACAGACTCAATAAAACCGAGATTGCTGCTTTATTCTTTTAATTGTGTTAGTTGCTCTCAAAGGATCACCTTTATCAGTACTTATTAATCCAAGGAAAGAACAGTCAATTATATATATGTAGCGGGTTAAGGGTTACAATGTCGTAGTAGACAAATAAGTATATTGCCATGAAATAATAAAGTAAAGAAAAGAAAGTAAAGAAAGTAAAGAAATATTGCTAATACAGCACATGCCTTCGTATTATTAAATATGGTATTTCGACAAAGTGAAACATCTGCATAATAATCTACAAACAAATAGTTTAACTTGAAACGGCTCATATTTAGACTTCGCTCTGGCTTAAAAACTGGGACATTCCATTAAATGATAGCCGTTATAAGTTTGTTCTTGAAATTAAAATGATAACACAATTCAGGAAACGCAAGCACGCAAACACAGAGTAAGAGTATTTATGCAATAAAGTAAATATACGTTAATATAACATGTTAATTTATATTATGTTTTAAATTCAAGATGTACTTAACTATGACATTTTACCATAACGTATTAATGAACAGGCGGATTGTTCATCATGCAGTGAAATAATCATGTATGAAAGAACGTTAGTAACATGTATTTGTTCAACGCGTTATATAGTCTGTAATTACTGAAACCTCGGCTGCCTTCTGTTGACCTTTCACATTTTGTGCAGTACGCTTTGTAAGACGTCTTGTGCATTTTCTAAGATGGTATGTGCATTTTCTATGTTGTCATGTGCATTTCGTAAGTTGTTTTGTGCATTAAGTAAGTTGTTATGTGCATTTTCTATGTTATCATACGAAATATTGCAGTATCGGTTTGATTGAGACTGTTCATGAGCGGTAGTGAAATGTGCTGGCTACCGCTCACGCCCTCTAGCCCCGGGTTGAGCAGAACGCAATATTAATAAAATCAACAGTACACAATTTTAACCATCCCAAAGATGGCATGCATACGGCGGTGGACATGGAGTTATATGCTTCCCCATGTCGTACGGCGTATGGTCCCAGTATCTAATAAAATTAAATGCCCCGAAGAGCGAAATAAAAATAATGGAATTTAGTTGGGAGCAGCGGTTATGAAGCCTGCGTATCACAAGTAACAGCCAAAAGACTAAATTAAAAAGCAGACAACATATCCTATACGTGGTTAAACAATACCCAGAGCCTTTTATAGGCCGGAGTAGTGGAACCACCTAATCAAAAATTAAGTAAGAAAACAAAAGAAATTGAAAATGTACCACCGATAACTAAATATAAGTATCGGGCTCAGTGATCTCCAAAGATCGAATGAATAACAGTACTGATTGCAAAGTCGACACTCTATATTGCAAAGCAAAGCTAATATACATATATATTGCGTTGGTGTGCTTTACATTATTAAATATGTATTGTGTAGCTTTATGGACAAACGCGCGTTACAGCATGATGTATTCATAGTGTAACCTACGTATCTAGTTTCTGCAATATAACTGAACTGTTATACAAAAATAGCAAAAATGACTCTGGTCATAGCTGAATTGAATTCAAGTTAATTTTAACGGCTCATCGGGACATTAACGGCTCATCTAGTGAGTTTATTCCGTGAATGCTACTCTTCCTGTTGGAATTATAAACTCCCCGGTAGTCCCTTTAACCATCAATCGTTCCAAGGCGGTAACCCAGTTGTCAGCCCTTATATGTTTGTGTTGTGCTTTTTTACTGAATGTGTTTGTGATCCACGTTTTGAATCACCTTTGCGTTGTAATACTTGTTGGAGTGACGGTATTCTGTGAATGCTGTATACCTATAACTTATAACCTTTTCTATATAAACTTTTCTTTTTTTCATTGTTTAAACTTTTTTTTCTACAGGCAGCCAGAGAGAGGAGCAGGATGCATAGGAATACGGGTGACATACGCTTACTATCAAATATATTCCTGTCTTACGTGCTGGTGGATATACTCCGATGCCGTCCAGTTTACGTACTCATAAAGCTCTTACGTACTTGGTGGATATACTCCGATACCGTCCAGTTTATAAGCAGATGAAATACACTCTTTTAATTTCAATCAGTTGCAGTTGAATGAATGAATGAATGTTGTTTTACGGCACGTCGACACATAAATAGGTCATATTGTGCGCAAAAACTGACGAAATATGAATAAATGAAGGATTAATTAAAAATTAATGTAAATATATCAGGATAAAACTATTAAAAAATAAGGGATGATATGGTAGTAATATAAACTATATATGTAAATCAACGAATGCCCGAAAACGGGCAGTTGCAGTTGAGATTTCTTCAATAAATACTGATAAAGAAATTTTCATTAACTATCAGTCTAAAATGTTTTAGGAGGTTCCTCCTCTTCAAGATACCATGCCGATGTGATTAGTTTGTTTACATGTTAGGGACTAACTATCCGGAATATTGTTGGTAAAGATGGCTTTAGGTTTTGCAAATAAATGCTGGCATAAAGCCGAGAACAGGAATGCGCACAACAACAATAACAAGGTGTGTACATATAGCTAGAAGTATTTCCTCAATCAATAACGCCTTTGTTCCGCTATGTCACTTAATGTTCTGCTCTCCGGTGATGAGTTCTTCTGGTACATTGTTATACTCATTCTTAAACCTGTTTGCAAGCACCAAGTAAAGCCATGTGTAAAGTCATTATAAGGTATTATAAGGCGAAGCCTTGAATATAAAATATTTACTGGGACTCTCTCCTTCCCACATTTGTGTTTAGAGAATTTGCTGCTGCCCATACCCTAAACCTGCTCAGCCGAATACCTGCAGCATAACAGCTTGAAAAATACAATATATACCATGACAGTTTAATAATATTTTATTGCAGATATGTTACGATACATCAATGCAACATCACAATATTCATAGCAACATATGCAAGTTATTACAACATTAGTTACAGTTCTCTCCATTGTGACTGAAATAGTGTACGTGAGTATGGGTTTGAAATTGTAACAATACATTTAAATATGAACTTAATAAGGACAAACGAAGGGAAAAAATCCACAAATTTAAACTCCGCCGTGCCATTCTACCCCCACGCAATCTCCACCGAAATAAAAACCCATATCCCCGTTCAGGCTGATAGAAACATAGCGACAGTTGATATAGATAAAATACAACATTATATTGATACAAAGTTAAGGATTTTGGAATCGTTTAATATTTTAAATATAGTTTTAAACTTGAGTAAATAGAATATGATTTGCCTCGTCCGTTAGTTGGTCGATGCCGTATAAAAGTCTATGAGTACTTACGAGTGTCCAAAAACAATTGCCGTCTTCCATTTCTGAAAATTACACATCCAGACAAATAATGCTTAACATCTTAGTAGGCCACTGGGGGTTTAAAAGTAACGAAGTTGGAACTGTTTCTCAAGTTGTAAGGATTCGATTTCGAAATAGTTGCAGGGAATATTTCATTCAAGTAATTCGGTAAATCTCTAATTTTAAACTTATAGGTAAATATAATTTTTTGGATGTGTCTTCTATCGGACAGAGAGACCCAACCAATTTCAGTTAAACATTTTTTATATAGAGACAGATAGAGTCAGGTCAATAACAGTAATTCGTGCGTCTTCATATTGTATTTTTTATAAATTATCTTTTTCATAATTGGTACAACTATCCCATACTATAGCCGCGTATTCTTAAAATAGGGCGAAGGTAATATTTATATATTTGATTAAGTGTTTGAAGTTTTAATTTAAATTTCATTAATTTGTTTAAACCTAGTACCTTAGACGCAGATGTTACAATATTTGAAATATGTTGATGCCAGGACACATCACAACTAAGGGTTATTCCTAGATGTTTATGATGGTCAACCCTCTCTGATATTCATGAACAGGAGATGGGTGTTCCACAGGGCAGCATACTCTCTGTCACACTTTTTAATATAAAGATTAACAGTATAGTAAAATGCATCAATCCAGGTGTGGATTGTTCGCTATATGTTGACGACTTTGTTATATGTTATCGTGCAAAAAACATGAATACTATCGAGAGACAATTACAACAATGTATAAATAAACTTCAGACCTGGTCTTATGAAAATGGTTTTAACTTTTCTAAGTCTAAAACTAATTGTATGCACTTTTGTCAACTTCGTAAACATCATGACGACCCTCATCTAACACTGGATGGGTCACCAATACCAGTAGTGGATGAGATAAAACTCCTTGGTCTTATTTTCGACCGTAAATTATCGTTTATACCACACCTTATATACTTGAAGGCCAAATGCCTTAAAGCTCTTAACTTACTTAAAGTTGTTTCAAACACTAATTGGGGAGCAGATAGAAAAGTTCTCTTGCGACTTTACAGATCTCTTATCAGATCCAAGCTGGACTACGGCTCGATAGTATATGGATCGACTCGCAAGTCGTACTTGCAGATGCTCGACCCTATACATAATCAAGGATTACGACTCGCCTTAGGTGCCTTTCGTACATCACCAGCCGAAAGTCTATATGTTGAAGCTAATGAACAATCACTGTCTCATAGACGGGACAAATTAGCTCTTCAATACGCCATTAAATTAAAGTCTAACCCTTCAAACCCAACTTTCGATAATGTTTTTAATCCTAGTTGTGAACCTCTTTTTGATCGAAAACCGAAGGCCATTCGACCATTTGGTCTTCGTATTAAACCAAAATTAAGAGACACTGAAATCGACCTAAATTTGATTGCCAAGTACAAAGTACCACAAATTCCACCGTGGACTTTGGAAACACCAACAATTATTTTCGATCTTTGTAATAATAACAAATCCAGCACAGACCCTACTGTCTTTCAAAGCAAATTTAATGAAATTAAATCGAAAAACAGTAACTTTCAACATATCTACACAGATGGCTCTAAAGATGAAGATAAGGTAGCTGCAGCAGCTGTAGTTCACAAACACAGCATAAAGAGCCGCCTGCCTGACAAGGCCTCTATCTTTTCAGCTGAACTTAAGGCAATTGAACTTGCCTTAAATTATATTCAGGAATCTGATGATGACCATTTTGTAATATTTTCTGATTACCTTTCATCTCTTCAAACACTGGACAATATGAAACATGATAACCCAGTTGTGCTTCAACTTTTAGAAAAGTACAATTCTCTTATAATTGATAATGTTATTATTTTCTGCTGGCTTCCAAGCCATGTAGGAATACGTGGTAATGATATAGCTGATAGTGCTGCTAAGGCAGCATTATATTTACATATAACTAATACCAAATTACCTTATACTATTTTAAAAGTCGTATTAACACATATATTCGTAACTCTTGGCAAGCCGCTTGGGATTTGTCAGTTAACAATAAACTCCATCCAATTAAACCTTACTCGGAGAATGGCGTTCTTCTAGTAGACCCATTCGTCGAGAGGAAGTTGTCCTAGGCCGGTGCAGGATAGGGCATACACGTTATACTCATTCATATTTATTACAAGGTGAGCAATTACCAGAATGTATACCCTGCTTTGCACCGTTAACGGTCAAACACATCTTATTGGAATGTGTAGATTTGATCCTATGCGTCAAAGGTACTACAATGTTAATACTATGAAAAAGTTATTTGATACTGTAGATTTTAGTCTTGTTTTAGATTTCCTGAAAGAGATCAGACTATATAAATCATTGTAATGTGTTCTTATATATATTTACTTTTTATATACCCGTTGACGGGCATTTGTTGATTTACATACATAGTTTATATTACACCTTATCATCCCTTATTTTTTAATAGTTTTTTCTTTATATATTTACATTAATTTTTAATTAATACTTCATTTTTGCGCACAATATGAGCTATTTATGTGTCGACGTGCCGTAAAACACCATTTATTCATTCATTATGATGGTCAACAAAGTTAAGTTGAGAATTTTCAAATATCAAAGACGGATGGTTTCTGTTTACCAGTGAAAAGAAGATGACTTCAGCTTTAGATGGATTAAATTTTACTAGCCAATTGACCAATGCATTGACCAATTCTATATTTTACGCAAGTCCTCATTAATTGTAGTTTCAATATAATCTATAGAAATATAAAAAGATCGGACAGGGAAAGTAGCATTCAAGGAGGACAGTCAACTATAAAACACAGAAACAAACACGCAAACAGACAAACAAGAAAGCAAAAGTAATAACATCACAAACACAAAAGGGTTGACAATAGGGCTACCGCCTTGGAACTTTCAGTGGCAAAGTATGCCACTGCGGGGTTTAAACCGGTTCTAGGGTGCACCAAACCTCACACTTACCCTACTGTCATCCCATTAAAACAGGACAGTGTAAATAAAGAAATCCCCGCCATGATCTAATCTCTAACCATCAATAGGCAATATCGGATGTAGGTACTATGTCGGATGTAGATACCGCAATAGAACTAGCATTGTCGTACTAAGCACTGCATCAGCTATGTAGTTTATATAAATTAAAAACAATAATGGTCCTAGAACACAGCCTTGGGGTACGCCGGCATTTGGAGTTTGTATTTCAGAAAAAGAAGAACCAAAGAAAATTCTTTGTTAACGATTATATATACAATTATTTATCCAATCAATAAGGTTGCCTGAAATGCTATGTTGTGGGAGTTTAAATATTAAAGCTGCGTGCCCGTATGATCGAAAGCTTTGGATATATCAGAAAATATCATACATGTAAATTTGTTTTCATCAATCGCTTTGCATATTTGATTATAAATATCAATTAGTCGGTAAACTGTTGAGTGACCAGGTAAGAAACCAGACTGGTTTTTAAATATTAAATTATTAAACTATTAAAAATATTTTTGAATATCACGCGTTCCATAACTTTTCCAACGCAACTAATTAATATTGGTCTATAATTTGATGACGAATCTTTATCACCTGATTTAAAAAGTGGCATAACATTAGCTAATTTCCAGCATTGTGGATAGATGCTATCTTGAATTGAACGATTAAACACAATACACAGGGGGCGACATATTGTTTTGAAGTTTCTTTCAGGACTCGATGACTTATTTCATCTGACCCACTAGAAATATTTGCGCACAATATGACCTATTTATGTGTCGACCTGCCGTAAAACACCATTCATTCATTCATTCTGACCCACTAGTTTACTTGGTTTATGTATCACTAAAGTTTATAGGATATCAAAAATTTCATTTTCGGTAATATTAATATCATTGATAGGATTGATCGTCTTAGGTATAAATTGTGGTTGAGTGGCATCGGTGTCGTCAACAGTTGATATTGATGTTAAAACGTCATTCAATATATTTGCCTTTTCCAGAATATATACCAGCGTTGTTCTTTAAAGGTAGTAAGACGGTTACAACTGTTAGCGTTTTCTTTAATTAACATTTTGATTATGTTCCAGTACTGTGGAGGATTTGCAGAATTCATATCACTTTGAGAAAATTCAAGATGATTAAAAAATATTTCTTTAGCATGCTTTTTCATTTTATTAACTTTATTTCGAAGGTCTTTCTATAAGCGCCAATCAGATTGATTGCCTGTACGTAAAGCTATTGATTTTTGTCTATCACGTTTACGAGATGCAAGTCTAATTTCTGAATAATATTTTTTTAGGAATGGCTAAATAAGGTCATCATATAATTAAATAAATCCTGATAAAGGAGGACTTTGTCTTTGTTTCAAAATATGCTACCCCTTATGATCAACTCTAAAATGATATTTTCAGATGCAGACAAGATCATTATTTAGATTAAACTTATTTATTTTACATCGATTGTAACGAAAGCTCTATGAACTTATTTGAATCACTCTCGAAGTCTTCCTGGGTAGAACCAGTACTAAGCAATGCAGAAAAGTGTCTTGCTCAGGGACACAACGCATATGGCAATGACGGGGATAGAACCCCACGACTTTTGGATCGTGGGTCCAACGCTCTACCCTATACCACAGTGCTTCACATATTCTGCCTTGTGAACACTCTAGCACCTTCATTTATTATTTAATCTTTACCAAACTTGCACAGAACGTTGATATAAATGAAAGCTGGACAAGTTAAAAAACAAGCCAAATGGGATTAGTAACAGCAGAGTTTTCTGAAAAAAGCTGTATTCTGCCTTGTGAACACCTTCATTTATTATTTGATCTTTACCAAACTTACATAGATTGTTAATATCAATGAAAGCTCGGACAATTCAAAAAAAGCCAAATCGTATTAGTAACACCAGCGTTACGGCCCTCGATTTAGTTATAAATGCTGTATTTTGCCTCATTAAGACGATAGGACTTTTATTTGGCCAGATTTTAATGAAACGTTGTAGGGATGATCAGTACCAAATCTAGTTATGTATATAGTCACCGTGTTATAGTTGAATGATTTCTGGCAGAATTATGACCCTTTAAAGGTTTTAATACACACAATTTGTCCGAACTTCTATTCCTGAACACCTGGCCAGATTTCAGCGAAACTTTTCCGGGACGATCAGTACCAGGCCTAGTGGTGCATATCATTACTATGTTCCGCTTGAATGCTTTTTGGCTGAGTTGTGGCCCTTTAAATGTTTTACTACACAAACAATATCAGGACTATTTCTCTTGAACCCTTGGCTGAATTTCAACGAAACTTTGCAGGGATGATCAATACCAAGCCTAGTTATGGATGTTATCGCCGTATTTCAGTTGAAAGATTTTTTTGCCGGTGGGGGACTATGGATTGCCCTGCAATTCTTGATGCTCTTGTTTTAATTTTAACGAGCGTTTTGGCGAGTTAAAAATAATTCATAAAGAGTTTCATAAATCTTATATGGAATGGGAACGAGTTTAAGATCCTTTTTATCACATAACATTGTAATCAAATTAGTAAAAATTAATTCAGATGGACATAGAACCGCCACACTCTAGCGCCAAAACGTCATAAAATATGTGACGTACGTCGCGTCTCACACATAACGTTGCGTAGAAAAGAGTTCGTGTTTTACCTCTTTGCAAAATAGCAGTTTACGTCAACTTTTTAACAAACCAAACTTAATGTTTTATATAACGTGCATTATTTTTATAAGCTGTCACAAATAATAAGTCTACAACTCAGATCTGGGTGACTTTGTAAGAAATAAAATAGTTTCAGTTAATAAACTTGCGTAGTGTTAAAGGTTTAACTCAACCAATCAAAATCGTTCCAGGTTGTATTACACGTGTGTCATACAATAGAATATTAAATGGGTGTTCGACACTGCTAACAAGGGACGTTATGTGATAAATACTGGTAATGTAAATGCAGTAATAGAAAAAGAGGTAAATTAGCATGTTGATGACTAAATTTGACTATTTTTCATTTTGAAATTCTCATATTTGTTTTTGGGGGAAAATCCTATAAACGAAACCAAACATGTTATATTACTTGGGTTAAATGATTTAGCCATACCAGAGCGTATAAACCTTTATTTTACATTTAGTCCTGATAGTAGTACATGTATAGTTATGTAATTACCAAAATACTGATATACATTTTGGGTTGATAGCATGGTGTTTAAAACCATTTTTCAGCACATGTTAGGCTATGCCATACGGTCTATTTGTTTAGTGGTGGAGGCAGACCACACATATATTCCTGGGTAGAACCAGTACTTTATACCTCTCACCATCCGTACGAATCATTACTTGCTCGCTTTAATACAAGCTGAGCCCAGTGTGTCACATGCCAAATTAGACTTTTGTCTTAGACATAGTATGTATTTGTGATATGAGCTCCAGCAATATGATCAATTATTGGATCAAATGCTGGTACAACTCTGGGCACATCAACAATGTCGTGACTGTCAATGCCAATGTTGTGTAGAACACTGCAGGACACAACATACTTTCCAGCTCGAGTAGGCTTTGCCTTTATTTTTTTCTCCATTATCTGAAACCTCTGTTTTAGAATACCAAATGTCTGTTCTATGAGGACTCTGGACCTACACAGTCGCCGGTTGAACCTGTTTTCAGCTGTATTTGCTGGTTGTAGGTAGGGTGTCATTAAGTACCTGGTCGTCGGATAACCACTGTCACCCAAGAGAATTCCTTGATTAGACCCTGGTACGAAGAAAAATATGCAACTTACCTTTACAATAACTCAAAGAACACTTATCGGTTATACATTTAAGTAATTTGTAGTTTTAAAAGTAGTACCTACCTCAGGATAGCTGTATTTTGTTGATTTGTTAAACTGCATTTTTCTGTATATACGCTTGCACTGGTGTCTTATATGAAAGCCATGTTTAATCGATTACTGATCAATCATCGGTTGGTTGAACATTCTGATGATCGATCATGAATTTCAACCGATTCCGAACACTAGACTTGTTCTGATTCTTATTATTAGTACTTTATAATATTGTATTAAGATATTAATGAGTGATTTTGAATTACAAATATTTCATTTTCAACATAGGTCACAAAGGAGGAGTTTTGTTTTGTAAAACTGTTTTTACCATCTTCAAACTTCACCGTTAGATATGAGTTTCTCCACCATAGTGCATCGTGCAGCCTTCCTGGCCAGCGTGCCTGTACATATCCCAACTTGTAGTCGACATCACATACTTCCTGAAATATTACCATATTTTATCTCGATGTACATGGAAGATGAGCCTGGCATGTTCATGCCTGTTAGGCGCTATATAACCTGTAATGTGTTGGTGCGCCTTAAAACCCCAATTCAATTCAATTCTGTCCGTCTGTAAACATTTTTTTGTACTTCACGCAAATGTTGCTCTTGATGTCTAATTGATCCTAGCAAAACTTCAGGTCGGCCGGAAATTCAAGATGGCCGCCATGGCTAAAAATAGATTTTCAAAAAACAAGTTTGTAGCGACTACTTCTTGAAAACTATAAGTGATATTGATATGAGACTTTTTCTAAAATGATCAACATGTCATGATGTTGGTCCTTGTCGAAAATCGTTTTGATTCGATGTTAAACATGGCTGTCAGCGGCCATCTTTGTTTACATAGAATTATCTAGTAAAAACGTGTAGCGACTACTCCTCTGTAACTACTCGACGGATTTTCATGAAACTTCACAGGAATGCTGATCTAGCTATCAAAAACCTATCAGTAGAGCTTCAAGGTCATTGACCTCTTTTCTACATTTCATTTTCCTTCTTGAAAACTATAAGTGATATTGATATGGGACTTTTTCTAAAATGATCAGTATGACATGATGTTGATCCTTGTCAAAAATTATTTTGATTTGACGTTGAACATGGCCGCCAGCGGCCATCTTCGTTTACATAGAGTTATATCATGAAAACTTGTAGCGACTACTCCTATGAAACTACTTGACGGATTTTCATGAAACTTCAAAGGAATGCTGATCTAGCTATCAAAAACCTATCAGTAGAGTTTCAAGGTCATTGACCTCTTTTTTGTTGTTGATGGAGTTATGGACCTTGGACATTTTACTTTAAACATTATTTCTCTTTCTAAACCACTTGTTGAAAGTCTTGGCAGGAAGCATTGGTAAGATGTCTATTTGTGCATATCACGTTTTTTTTGTTTTTTTTACAGAGTTATAGCCCTTTGACATTTTAACTGGGGCGTCAACAAATTTTAAGTTAAACTGTTCCTCTTAAACGTCCTGTTGGATTTCGATGAAACTTGGAACAAGTTGTTCATATCATTTAAATAATGAGTTCTTTGATCACACAAGTGCCTAAATAAAACATTTTGTGAATTATTAAGGATTTATTTAACAAAAACAAACCGAGTCGTCTACAGACCAAACTACTTCAATGACAATAATTTAATCGGACGGCATTTAAGCCATAGCTAGCACTGTCGGTTAATTTAACCTAATATCGCGTTACTAGCTTTTCACGATGTTCGGCTAAGGGTGTTACATTTGGACTGATATGTGAGATTTTGCAGCGTTTGATGGGTCGGAAAATACGCGACGACCGCTTTTATGGGTCGTCCGTATTTATACGGCTTGTGGAGAAAATGCGGGATACGCATACTGCCCTGCTTTTTTCCTGGCATGGTACCGTATTTATACTTTATTGCGCAAGTGTGTGTTTTGTCTGTTTGTGTGTATGTGTTGAATGGGTTGCAAGCAGGCTATGATGACCTGCGTTAAATGTGATCGTTTAAACATGAGCTGGTGAATATAAAGTTACAAATAAAGACACGCATACAAAGAAAAGATTGATTACTATAGAGACTGTGTAGCTTTAAGGAAACGGAAGTATATTGTCCCGTTAGGCTCTTGTTATTTTTTTATTCCGAGTGATTCAGAAATGCATTCCGTCTGTTCGCACATCACATTTGTGTCCGCTCTTTAACTCATTCATTCATGGAGGGCAAATAACTTGGCACAAGCAAAAGAAGCAAAAGAAGATATTTTAATTAATAGCGGTGCCAAACATGACAAACATATTTGACCAGCAAAAAAAGCACCGTTATCCATGCTCAATTTTTTTGACCAAAACATTATATAGGGTAAAACGTAATTTTTGAACGGTAACCATTTTTTTTCTCGAATAATTGGAGGGGCGGGGACAGAAGCATACATTGTGGTGTGTGGGCGCCCACCTCACCCCGTGGCTCCAAGCTCCTACGCCTACGGTCATCTGTGTTGGAAGTTGTAGAGGCCACGAAAGAAGATAATGTATAGTGCATAATGCATACTTATCTTTCACAGTTATAGTTTTAGGTGGTAATATCTGGTTATAATTTTATCATTGATGTTGTTTTAATCCACGTTTAATCCACGAGCCCATGGATTGTTGATTTAAATTTTAAAGGGTGATGTCCAACTATAACAGTTTTAACTTATCCTTAAAGAGCCCCATACCATATTGAAATAGACTATATAATGACATACGGACATCTCCCTTTACCGTTACGGTAAATGCTATACTGCATGAACTCTTTATTTGGTCATACTAACATTAACTCTGCTTAGCACGTTGTTAAATTAAGAGCTCTCTGATAAAGAAATAAAATGCATACGTCAAAGTTTGGTGTCAAGACAGAGAAACGGTTTGTATTTACATTTTACAGACGTAGGCCTACTTGAAGATACTTTACCTGCAATGCTGCCGAACCGCTGTCTCATGTCTATAGCTTCTTGGCCTTTTGCAAAGAAAATAAATCTCCTCGTCATGCCTTCTGACGACAGCAAGTCGCTCATAACACGACAACATCTGTTTACTGTTGACTGCGAAAGGTTTCAACTGTCAACTGCATGTCGCCCGTGGCCACATACCGCAAACATGCAGACACAGCCATTACTGGGGGAACAGGGAGGGAGCGTTCAGTTGTACGCCGCACGTTTTCGTCGACCATATTAACAATAAACACGATTGTGTCCCTACGAAGCGATACCTTTTAAAAAGTTCAACCTCATTTAAATACTCTAATGGGTTTTCCCTGTCTAGAAATACCCTGGGTCTTGGTAGACGCCTATTTATGATCTGCTGTACAATTTGTCTGTGAACAGCGGCCATTTTGTTTCCTGCAAACTCAGAGCAAGTTTTGAGTCTGAGAATCGGACTCAGATTTTTGATGAATAAACTGGCCTAATATCAAACTTCTGAGCACAAGAATCGGACTCGACTCAAAATCTCCATTTGTTTAATCCCAAATAAAAACAATTTTACAAGCAAATTACTACATTTACTTACAGAAACAGGTAATCATAAGGTAATTTAACAGAAAATGTCTGAAAATCACAATTCTTACCCATACTTTTGTGTTGATAGGGTTTGCTAAAAAATGAGATTTTGAGTCGGAGTCTGATTCTTGTGCCCAAAAGTTTGATGAATATTAGGCCTGGAGTTCATTTTTTTGAGTCTGAGTTTGAATCTCAGATTTGAGTCTGATTCTAAGACTCAAACATATTGATGCATTTTAGTCCTGGCTATAACTTCTTTATCTGCTATTAGATTCTAATAATATTATATACCCACCACCATGAGACGATGTGTCGCCACTAAGAGCTAGTGCCAGCCACAAAGGTTAGTCAGGCATGTACTTTGAAGGTTCAACATTCCCGGCTCGGAGTTCGACATTTAACCTCAACTCGGAGTTCAACATTGCCAGCTCGGAGTTCGACATTCAAACCCAGCTCGGAGTTTAACATTCAAACCCAGCTCGGAGTTCAACATTCCCAGATCGGAGTTCCACATTCGAACCCATCTCGGAGTTCAAAATTCCCAGGTCGGAGTTTGACATTTCCAGCTCGGAGTTGTTCAACATACAAAGCTCGGAGTTCAGCATTCAACCCCAACTCGGAGTTTGACATTCAAACCCAATTCGGAGTTCAATATTCCCAGCTCGGAGTTCGACATTCGAAACCAGCTTGGAGTTCAACATTCTCAGCTCAGAGTTCGACATTCAACCCCAACTCGGAGTTCAAAAGTCGAAGCTCGGAGTTCGACATTCAGTCAGAGATCAGCAGAGCTTATGCCGTGGTGCGGTGTCCGTCGTCTGTCCGTCCGTAAACGTTTTTTTGTAGCGACTACTCCTCTGAAAATATTGAATGGATTTTCATGACACTTTACAGAAATGTTGCCCATGAAGTCTAGTTGATCCTAGCAAAAATTCATGTTGATGTGAAATCCAAGATGGCCACCAAATCTAAAAATAGATTAAAAAAAACAAGTTTGTAGCGACTACTTCTTGAAAACTCTAAGTGATATTGATATGGGACTTTTTCTAAAATGATCAGCATGACATGATGTTGGTCCTTGTCGAACATCGTTTTGATTCGACGTTAAACATGGCTGCCATCGGCCATCTTTGTTTACATAGAGTTATTTTGTAAAAACTTGTAGCGACTTCTGCTCTGAAACTACTTGACGGATTTCCATGAAACTTCAAGGGAATGTTGCTCTTGATGTCTAAATGATCCTAGAAACATTCAGGTTGGTCGGAAATTCAAGATGGCCGCCACAGCTAAAAATAGATTTTCAAAAAACAAGTTTGTAGAGAGTACTTCTTGAAAATTATAAGTGATATTGATATGGGACTTTTTCTAAAATGATCAGTATGGAATGATGTTGATCCTTGTCGAACATTATTTTGATGCGAAGTTAAACATGGCCGCCAGCGGCCATCTTTGTTTACATAGAGTTATATAATGAAAACTTGTAGCGACTACTCCTCTGAAACTGATTGACGGATTTTCATGAACTTCATAGGAATGTTGCTCTTGATGTCTAAATGATCCTAGCAACATTTCAGGTTGGTCGGAAATTCAAGATGGCCGCCACAGCTAAAAATAGATTTTCAAAAAAACAAGTTTGTAGCGACTACTTTTTGAAAACTATAAGTGATATTGATATGCGTCTTTTCCTAAAATGATCAGTATGACATGATGTTGATCCTTGTCGAAAATTATTATGATTCGACGTTAAACATGGCTGCATGCGGCCATCTTTGTTTACATAGAGTTATATTATGAAAACTTGTAGCGATTACTCCTCTGAAACTACTTGACGGATTTTCATGAAACTTCACACGAATGTTGCTCTCGATGTCTCATTGATCCTATTAAAACTTCAGGTCGACCGGAAATTCAAGATGGCCGCCACGGCTAACAATAGATTTTCAAAAAACAAGATTTTAGTGTCTACTTCTTGAAAACTATAAGTGATATTGATATGGGACGTTTTCTAAAATGATCAGCATGACATGATGTTGGTCCTTGTAGAAAATCGTTTTGATTCGATGTTAAACATGGCTGTCCTCGGCCATGTTTGTTTACATAGAGTTATCTAGTAAAAATTTGTAACGACTACTCCTCTGTAACTACTCGACGGATTTTCATGAAACTTCACAGGAATGTTGCTCTAGATGTCTCATTGATCCTTGCAACATTTCAGGTTGGTCGGAAATTCAAAATGGCCGCCATGGCTAAAAATAGATTTTCAAAATACAAGTTTGTAGCGACTACTTCTTGAAAACTATAAGTGATATTGATATGGGTCTTTTTCTAAAATGATATGTTGATCCATGTCAAGAATTATTTTGATTTGACGTTAAACATGGCCGCCAGCGGCCATCTTTGTTTACATAGAGTTATATCATGAAAACTTGTAGCCACTACTCCTCTGAAACTACTTGACGGATTTTCATGAAACTTCACAGGAATGCTGATCTAGCTATCAAAAACCTATCAGTAGAGCTTCAAGGTCATTGATCTCTTATTTTAGAATATTTGTTGATGAAAAGAAAAGTACTGTTCCTTTTACCATTATACAAAACTAAAAACAAATCTTCTGCTAAACTGCTATGAACAACAAGAATAGCAGAGATATATTTCTTTTCTTTTAAAATAAATAAATAATTGGTGAAAGGGCAAAGATGCTTCGAAATAAAGTATCCATACATTTCAATGTTGTTATTAATTGACTACTGGTGGTGGTGTTTTAGGCAATTAAGGAACGACATACAGAACGGTGTATCAATATTTAATAGTTTATTTAAGTCTCATCACAGTACAATATTATCTACAATACAACAATTCATAAAATACAACTGTGCCATTATTTTTAGAATTACAAGAGACTATACAATATAAATATACATATGACTGTTCACGACGTTAAAATATTGAGCAATTGATTCTGAACCGACTGCCACAGTCGTGTCATCTGACTCAAAAAAGCCAAAGCAGTAGGTTCAGTAGTCAATGCATACACATATATCACAGTTTTTACCAATTTATCAAATCATTTTCTGAGAATATTATTATCAAACACATATATACATAGTAATAATTGAGCGGCCGGTGCTAATCTTGACATGTTGTCTAAAAAGTATCAATGATATCATCAATTAATTGCTTATCAATTAACTTCTCTAGTGTCAAAAGTTGTAAGGTCCTTAGGGTTTGTCCAATTATCAGGGCATTTATTGTTTATACCAACTTCTTTTCATTGTTTTGCAAATCGTGAAAAATAAACTATACAAAATATAAAGAAAGATTCCATGAAAAGGGGTTGTACATCCCGTTAAAACACCATATTAGATAATATTGGGACAGCGACCTCAGAGGGAGATGGGATAAAGGATGTTTCCCATCATAGATGCCTCGACCAGGGAGTGAACCCACGTGGGATAGAGGTCTATAGCTCTAAAGTCAGGGCCTTATTCCTTGAGATTAAGATACCTGATAATGTTTATAAGATAGCTCATATATTAAGATATTTGATAAACATTAGTAGATATCTGTTAATTCATATTATCTTAATATTCCTTATATAATATCTTATATATTATTTAAGATATGTGATAAAGTTTAGTAGATACCTTTATTATTTGTTTCATATGATATCAACACTTACACAATATATCTACTAAGTTTTAACAGATATATATTAGTTAATATCTGATCAAATTTAGTAGATATATTTTATGATTATGATATATCCACTAAATTTTAACAGATATATATTGGTGGTGTATGCATGTATTTAGTTTGAACTGATAGTCATTTTTACATTTGCATTAACCTGTACACACCATAACACCATTACACACACTACATAGGTTCAAAAGAACTAGTATGTTTATAAGATATTTCTATTTTTATTATAACCTTCAAAATGTCAGTGTACTTTTACATAATCATTGAATCAGAAGCCGTTTATTTTTGCGAACTCTAATAATAGCAGTCTGAACCTTGACCGCGCGGTACACTCCCAGAAAAATCGTTTCACGCCAGTGTGTTAACATGTCGTTTTATATGAACAAGATTTAATCGTATAGCAGCGTCTGTCTCGTACACATACATTGTTGTGTGTTATACTAATGCTGACACGGGCGCATAAAGCGCACGCTTATAGTATTAATTGGTTTTTGTTTTGAAATTCCCGAATTTATGTGTTTGTTTTTGTAACTGTGTATGTATCCTGAAGAAGGCGATAAAAGCCGAAAACGCTCGATATTTGTTTGTTTAAGCACTGTTTGGTAGATATTTTGTCTAAAGAAATATAAAAAGATCGAACAGGGAAAGTAGCAGTCAAGGAGGACAGTCAACCACAAAACACAGAAACAAACACTCAAACAGACAAACAAGAACTTCAAGGCAAAAGTAATAATAAATGTAAACGACATCACAAACACAAAAGGGTTGACAATAGGGCTACCTCCTTGGAACGGTCAGTGGCAAAGTAGGCCACTGGGGGTGGGGGGGGGGGGTGGGGGGGGGGGGGGGGGTTAAACCGGTTCTAGGGTGCACCAAACCTCACACTTACCCTACTGCCATCCCATTAAAACAGGACAGTGTAAATAAAGAAATCCCCGTCAGCCATATTAAGTAGCTATATAATCAAGAGGCGGATCTCTTGAATGTATAATCACTTCAGAGTAAATTATGATTTTGAAGAAAACACAGATTACTTAAGAAATCGTTGTAACCAAATTAAATTTCTACTCAAGTTGTAACAACGCTAAAGGTAACAACCGCCGCTAAAGGTTACAACCGCCGCTAAAAGTAACAACCTCCACTAAAGGTAACAACCGCCGCTTAAGGTAACAACCGCCGCTAAAGGTAACAACCTCCGCTAAAGGTAACAACCGCCGCTAAAGGTAACAACAGCCGCTAAAGGTAACAACCTCCGCTAAAGGTAACACTCACTTCTTACGCTGAAGGTAAAAAACGCTTTAAAGGTAACAACGTTTTTCAAAATGTACAGTTTCAATGAAAATTGAATAAACCGGTTTTTACTAGTTAATGTGCCACCTGATTCAACAACTGTAATGGAGCGACGTCAGAAAATATCGAATATTGATTGTCATTGATTTGTCTTTATTATATAAAACCAAAACAGATAAGTAGTTATCAACGTAACATAATCAAACGAAAAAGTTTATTTAAAGAATGTACTCCTCAACCGTTAGACACGAGTGTAAATTTGGTGCTGTTGATGAAAGCATTATAAAAAACCATAGCAGATATAAAATTCGAGTTTATGTATGTGAGTGTTAAGTTCTAAGGTTTATATTCCCTCCGTCATTTAACAAATAGGACATCCTAAATGTATAAACACAATATAGTCTGAAATGGATTACTCTGTGTATGTGTAGGGGTAGTGGGGTAAGTTGGTAGGGTGGCGTCTCAACGCTGAATAAAAAACAGTTGGTAAATAAATACAATATACTTTACATGTGAATTCCTCAGATCCCATTCCCCCTCCGTCCACTTCGCAACCACTAATACTTGTTACTTATTGATGTAAATTGTCTGGAAATTGTTTCGATCATACTAAGCACATATTAATGCATACCCGTAGGAACGGAGTGGGGAGAGGGCGGGCAGGCACACCTCAATAATCTGACAGGGGTGGGCCTGGTGTATGATTCCCCCCCCCCCCACCACATATTGTGCCAGTTTATATTTGACCCAACCCAAGTGCTTGAGGCCGGCAGAGCATAACACTAATCAATTGACAAACTATGTGACAAGCAAAAATAAGGTGTGTGTGTGGGGCGTTTTTTTTTACTTATATTGCCCTTTAATGCTGCCGTGTTTGTTAGAGAATATATGCTGTCGGTGATATCGTTATTTACATTGTCCCGTTTATTGGTATGAAAAAAGGGAATGAGTGAGGTCTGGTTCACCATAGAACCTGGTTTAAACCCCCCAGAGGCCCCACTGACCGTTCCAAGGCGGTAGCCCTATTGTCCACCCTTTTGTGTTTGTGATGTCTTGTTTTACCTTTTATTCATCTTGAAAGTTGTCCTTTGTTGCTGTGTGTGTGTTTGTGGTTGACTGTCGTCCTAGAATGCTACTTTTCCTGTTCGATTTTTATATCTATTTTTAATGTTCACAATTATATAGGCAACCATGTGCTCAATGCTACTTAACGGAATAAACAAGTTGGATATATTTTGATAATTTAATAACTTTTAAAAGTAATGTCTATATATAACAAAATAAAGTGTAGAAAAAAAAAGTACATGTTGCCTGAATAGTAATCGCCAAAATCGATGATTGTCTTTAGGGGTAGGTGGTTACAAAAATAGCACAACACATATTATATATCGAAATGTTCGTCTTGGTCTGACGTTTATCAGAAAACCAGCATAAATTGACAACAATGAGGGCGACCGAGTAAACCAATATGGCATCCAAGATGGTCGCCATCTCTATAAAAATCGAATGGGAAAAGTAGCATTGAAGGATGACAGTCAACCACAATCACACACAGAATGACATTGGTATGGAGTTTATAGGAAGATAAAATACCATAGGTCAACACTTGTGAGTATATTCTTACATAGTTTTAGCAATTTAATACTTATTTTAACCTTTTAGAGAAAAATAATTGTCCTTAATTTCAAAAAGGAGGCCAAGATCTAGGTCAATACTGCATATTATTTTTAAAAAACGTTTAACAGCCCTATAATATTCAAAATGTATTATACAATTGTTTTTGTTTTTAAATCAACTTTTTCTAACTTTAAAAGCTTTAATTAAATTATTAAATAAAAAGAGAGGATGAAATTGAACAAAATGTTTGCTGTATAATACATCTTGCTACTGTAATGTGATATTTTAGTACACTTTTACTTTTATGTAATCTTGTAAAGTTGTTTATTTTAACTACAGTGTATTCTACATTATTAAGAAGTATTCCTAACAAACTACTCTAAAGTATTTCTCCTCATATGACTATTTTACCTGGGAGTATTTGACAATTTCAGTCAGTAGGAGTAGATGTCTCGATTTCAAGATCAGAAACGATCCTATTATAATTGAAAATAAGATTTCTAGTAGATTTCTTATACTTGTAACATATAACAGGAGTCTCAATATACTTGAAATACTTTGGAATTTTGTCAGTCGCCCGCATATCATTAAAATACCGGCTAAATTAATGTAGGTTTTCATGAGCAAACTCGATAAGACATACGTCAGCTGTACTAAGGTATTAGTCAGTGGATTCAACGTTTAAAAACAGTCTTCTACTGAAGAAATCCGATAACCTGTTTAAAATTACCTATTAAATGTTTTAATTTTACAATATGCCAATATTTAAAGCCGTTATTAAGGTTTATTTCATACCCCAGCACAACCCCGTTTTTGCTTCTTGGAGAAGGGGTTGGATGGGGTATGAATGTTAATATTCGGACCACGTAATGTAATCACTCCTCATATTGAATACACTACAGTGTACACTACGAACAAACGAACAAACGGACAATGAATGTCCGAGGTCAACACTTAAAGATGTTTTACTGGACGAGTAATAGTACACGAAGGACAGGGAGAGCTCATTAAGAGTGTGTTGATGTCTTACTAAAAAGAAAATGACACATAGAAAGATTCTGTGATATGCAAATCAAAAGATTTTCTAAGTAATGAGAAAGAGATATATTTAGGGCTAATGACCACACAATAATTAAAAGATAAGCCTCTGAAAATAGTTATGACTTTTGAGAATGCACCTGTTCCACTGAGTTAGCTTTGTGAAGATGGGAAAATGGTTGCAAACAAAAAGGCCGATATCATGGAAAAATGAGTATGATAATGGACCTTTGGAAACGGCCGAAAACGACACATAGGAAATATTGCAGTCTCGGTTTAATTGAGACTGATCATGAGCGGTAGTGAAATATGCTAGCTACCGCTCACGCCCTCTAGCCCCGGGTTGAGCAGAACTCAATATTAATAAAATCAATAGTACAAAATTGTAACCATACCGAAGATGGCACGCATATGGCGGTGGACATGGAGATTAATCTCCCCCATGTCGTACGGCGTATGGTCCCAGTATCTAATAAAATTATATGCCCCGAAGAGCGAAATAAACGTAATGGAATTTAGTTGGGAGCAGCGGTTAGGAAGCTGCATATCACAAGTAACAGTCAAAAGACTAAATTAAAAAGCAGACAACATATCCTATAAGTGGTTAAACAATACCCAGAGCCTTTAATCGGCCGGAGTAGTGGAACCACTGAATCGAAAATTAAGTAAGAAAACAAAAAAAACAAAAAAAAGTACCACCGATAGTTAAATATAAGTATCGGGCTCAGCGATCTCCAAAGATCGAATGAATAACAGTACTGATTGCAAGCGCGGGGAGACGTTTTACTGCCGCCACACTGCACAAGCAACGCCACTGTGCTATAAAAAAAGGGTATGATAATGGACCGTTGGAAACGGCCGAAAACGACACATACGAAATATTGCAGTCTCGGTTTGATCGAGACTGTTCATGAGCGGTAGTGAAATGTGCTAGCTACCGCTCACGCCCCATTAATAAAATCAATAGAACAACATTTTAACCATACCGAAGATGGCATGCATATGGCGGTGGACATGGAGATTAATCTCCCACATCTAGCATGAAAAAAATAATCCAACAGTATCGGTGTTAATGATGAAGTGGATAGCATCCTTTTCGACGGAATGGCAATTATTCAAATTGTACAGTGTGTGTATGGGTGTGGAAAATCTATTTTTTGAGACTGGCAATCATTTAGATTTAACCTGATTAATCCAAATACATGATAGTGTTGATAAACGTTAATGTGAGCGGAACTTGCCGATGGTTTAAACACTCACAGTGTGCGACACATGTTGCTCTTTCTTTGAAATTGGCAAGACAATGGCATGTAATAATGAACAGTACTGATGAGGCTTAAGAATTATCTGTGCGATAAATGTATGTTACTGAATACGTTGAGAATAAAAAAATGGTACTTGAAACAAGAGTTTAAAACCAAGGAAGTTAGTTACCACCACCCACCCTCCCCCAAACAGATGATAACTCAACTATCAAATGTGCATATCAGTTACTGCTTTGGAGAGGACATGCTAAATATGCCAGACTCAAAAGAGTTTGGCTATGAAATTGATAAAGACGTAGGTCCTCATGTTATGAACCAGCTGTGTACAGCCGTATGCATAAATATGCATGTATTTCGTCAAATGAACAGCAGGCAATGCATACGTATCGGCATGTAAATGTGATTGTATGTGTATGATCAATATTTCTAATTAAGATAAGCTCTTGGATTTGGGAGTTTTGTATAAATTATATTTTATCACAACGAGATGTTACACATACTGATGTAACATCTTTAAAACATACATGTTTTCTTAATCAGAATATTAATTTCAATATGTAAGAATGTATGCTGAAGAACCTGTGTATTAGTAAAAATGAATCAAATATACCCAAATACGCTAGGTACTTGCAGTGTGTATAAATAGTATACATGTATGAAAGTGGATCACGCCGTAGACACCTGCCATGACTCATCCAGTCACATTAAACTGACATCGGACCGACCAGTCATATAACACTTATATCATCAGCGTCAAGCAGTGTAGCTACAAGTTAAGTATGTGGTGTGACCCGGTCGCGGATCGAGCCCACGACCTCCAGTGTGTGATCCAAAGCCACCCCCGGTGCACCGTGATTGACAGGAATTTCAGACGTGTAAGTATGTACTAATGGTTAATTGATGAACTAGATACCATATACTCTTTAAATGACGGATTCAGTCGTTGAATGAAGTGCGGGTCGCGGTTTAAATCAAGCCAGATCGAGCCCTAATTCCTAAGGAGAATGGGCTCATTGCATTTATATTGGACCAATGTATGAAACACATCCATATTGCGCCATGTTGATCTCACTAAGAAATTAGGGGCTATTCAATCAATGCCAGGTTTAAAAGTTTGGGGCGTAAAGAAATATAAAAATATCGGACAGGGAAAGCAGCATTCAAGGACGACAGTCAACCACAAAACACAAAAACAAACACGCAAACAGACAAACGAGAAGGCAAAAGTAATAAAAAATGCAAACGACATCACAAACACAAAAGGGTTGAAAATAGGGCTACCGCCTTGGAACGGTCAGTGGCAACAAAGGTCACTGGGGGGTTTAAACCGGTTCTAGGGTGCACCAAACCTCACACTTACCCTACTGTCATCCCATTAGAACAGGACAGTGTAAATAAAGAAATCCCCGTCATGATCTTATATCTAACCAACAAGGCAGCATCAATAGGCAATATAAGTGAAACACAAATATGCTCGTGTAAATATAAAACAATAGCCTATACAGCCACAATGAAGGTACTCAATGACTTGGCAGAAGCCAGAGCAACAAGAGAATAACCCATTAAGGGCACGACAGGAAAGATCATAGACAAACGCCACCGTCCCAATGGGCTTTAGGTAGGCGTCATCATAGGGTCCACAGCCTGTCCGGTCATCGTACAATTAAAGAGGAAAGCATAGTGGCGAACTGTAAAAGGGTCCACCACCAAGCATGCAGTACGTTGCAAAATGATAGGGTCATAACCTCTTTCGATAAACTTTTTAACAAGTTTAACAAAGATAGTATGAAAGTGATCATGACCAAGAATCTTACGAAGTTTATAAATCACATCACCATAGAAGTCAGGTTGTGATAGTCCTTGTCGCAAAGGTTTTACGAAGTTTATGGTAACGGTAAGTTGAAACCCTGATTGAGTAGCTTTTAGTTATACAAATATAACGAATATTAAAGTCCTCATCTCGAGTACAAGCTCTTGAAAAACGAATAAGTTGAGACACATACACCCCATTAGAAGTTGCTCGGGGAACATCCTCATCCAAGTGGGGGTAATTAACAATGTCAAAATTAAAATCATCTCTCTTGTCATAAATTTTGCTAATTATTTCACCATTTTCAATCGAGAGATCTAAATCAAGAAAAGAAGCGTTATTATCAGATATATTAGCTTTATTAAGCTGAAGTACTTTAGGATAAATATTATCAACCATAGTTGGAAAGAAAGGGTTGTCAATGTTCAATATGTCATCCAGATACCGAGAGGTGTCATTAAAAGCTTCAATAACATCTGCCTGGGTATCTGTTGAAAGACTCAACATGAAATCCCTTTCATAGCAAAATAAAAATAAATCTGCGACAAATGGTGCACAGTTCGTACCAATAGGGATACCAACAATTTGTCTAAAAACGGTGGTACCATACCTGACTAAAATATTATCTAATAGGAAGATGAGTGCTTCACAAACTTCATAGCATGTCCACATAGTATAATTGTCTAAACTGCCGTTATAAAAAAAACGCTTTAATATTATTACATGCCAAAAATGTAGTATTTTCTCTAGCGAATGTTTTTTTGAATAAGAGAAATTAGCATGTCTTTAATAAGATGATGTGGTAAGGTTGTATATAGTGTAGAGAAGTCATAAGTACTTATTGATGAAACTTGACCTTTATTGAAAATTTTATCAAGAACATCTCCTGAATTGTTTATAGACCAAAATAAATTAATCCCAGAGTTTTCATAAGTTTTATCACAATATAGTTTAACGTGATCTTTAACGGCAGTAAGACAAGAAGTTAAAAGTTTGGAGATGTTTGTAAGTTCATCCATTGAGCATGGATTAATAGTTCTAGGTATTCCATGTAAAAGTAATTAGTGGCCGTTCAAATAATGTAGAATACATGTGACAGAGATTCATTTAAATTCAATTTGCTGAATTTAGCATACGGTGAAATAAACTCTATTTATGTTTCCTACATCATTCAAAGACATCGTACGTGACCTACCAGATAACTTTTTCTGAAACCCAATACGGAGATATAATAGACCCTACGTATAGAAATTAATAAACGTGATGTTGATGATTGTAAAATAAACCCGATCAGGTTATATATCCCAATCGTGTTTTTCAAAATAAATTGTTTGACAATATTATTTATGTATTTAAATGCAGCTTCAAAATTAACACTTGCGGTCTAAATATCAAAGTGGAAGCAAACGGTAGTTTTATCATCAATGCCACTTATGTAAGTTCTTTAAAACAATAAACTCCATTCAATTAAACCGTTACTCGGAGAATGGTGTTCTTCTAGTAGACCCATTCGTCGAGAGGAAGTTGTCCTTGCCTGGTGCAGAATAGGGCATACACGTTATACTCATTCATATTTATTACAAGGTGAGCAATTACCAGAATGTATACCCTGCTTTGCACCGTTAACGGTCAAACACATATTGATGGAATGTGTAGACTTTGATCCTATGCGTCAAAGGTACTACAATGTTAATACTATGACCGAGTTATTTAATACTATAGATTTCCTGAAGGAAGTCAGACTATATAAATCATTATAATATGTTCTTGTATATATTTACATCTTTATATACCCGTTTTCGGGCATTTGTTGATTTACATATATAGTTTATATTACTACCATATCAACCCATTTCTTGTAAATAGTTTTATCTTTATATATTTACATTAATTTTTAATTAATCCTTCATTTCATCATCATTCATCAGTTTTTGCGCACAATATGACCTATTTATGTGTCGACGTGCCGTAAAACACCATTCATTCATTCTCTAAAACATCGATACGATTTGTTTAAAAATGCATGCCAAGTTTCGTGTTTAGCAAGCAGAAAGTGTTTCCCTGTAAACGTGCCATGTTTCCCTTTCATATTTATGTAATTATTCGATTAACATTTCAGTAAACTGTTTCTGAGATGAGATAGTGCTGGTTCAATTCTGCATTATTTCACCTCGCCCATGATCTATTTTTTTTAAAACTGTGTTTGCTATATTATACCGTACCGATTATAGCAAAAGATAAGATGCGTTTCCAAGCAGTGGGGTACGTTATTAATAAACCCGATGTTTTGTTAAATCGAACTAAATGTGTATAACAACCATAAGCTTAATATCACCAACCTGCATATACGTGTTTAATTTACATCGTTAAACAAGCTAAACAGCTTATACAAATATCATTCTTAATGGCGCAGATGACAACCTTAGTTTGGCATGGTCTTGATGAAAGAGGAGTTTTGTATTGTTTGAATGATATTTTACATCATTTAGCACATATTAGACCATATATGGGGGCCGGTTGAGAGTAACCAACTCATAATTCATTTCTCGCATATTCAATCACGGATATTTGAAGAACCCGTGAATCAACCTATACTCTGGCACATATACATTATTATATGACCTGAACATCTGGATAGAGATTTGATAAACGGCTTTGTCGTGTAAATATGTCGTTATTTGGTGGTGGGTTAGTTTCTTTAACAATAGTTGGAAGTCGAACCATACTGTAACTTAACTTGGCTACATCATACAGGTCAGCTATATACACAGATGGTTCTAAAGATGGAGATAAAGTAGCTGCAGCAGCTGTTGTTCCCAAACACAGCATAAAGAGCCGCCTGCCTGACAAGGACTCTATCTTTTCAGCTGAACTTAAGGCAATTGAACTTGCCTTAAATTATATTCAGGAATCTGATGATGACCATTTTGTAATCTTTTCTGATTCCCTTTCATCTCTTCATGCACTGGGTAATATAAAACATGATAACCCAGTTGTGCTTCAACTTTTAGAAAAGTACAATTCTCTTATAGTTGATAATGTTATTATTTTCTGCTGGCTTCCAAGCCATGTAGGAATACGTGGTAATTATAGAGCTGAAGCAGCATTAGGTTTACATATATGTAATACCAAATTACCTTATACTGATTTTAAAAGTTGTATTAACACATATATATTCGAAACTCTTGGCACGCCGCTTGGGATTTGTCAGTTAACAATAAACTCCATCCAATTAAACCGTTACTCGGAGAATGGCGTTCTTCTAGTAGACCCATTCGTCGAGAGGAAGTTGTCCTAGCCCGGTGCAGGATAAGGCATACACGTTATACTCATTCATATCTATTACAAGGTGAGCAATTACCAGAATGTATACCCTGCTTTGCACCGATAACGGTCAAACACATATTGCTGGAAAGTGTAGACTTTGATCCTATGCGTCAAAGGTACTACAATGTTAATACTATGACCGAGTTATTTAATACTATAGATTTTAGTCTAGTTTTAGATTTCCTGAAGGAAGTCAGACTATATAAATCATTATAATATGTTCTTGTATATATTTACTTCTGTATATACCCGTTTACAGGCATTTGTTGATTTACATATATAGTCTATATTACTACCATATCATCCCTTACTTGTTAATAGTTTTATCTTTATATATTTACATTAAATTTTAATAAATCCTTCATTTCTTCATCATTCATCAGTTTTTGCGCACAATATGACCTATTTATTTGTCGACGTGCCGTAAAGCACCATTCATTCATTCCAAGTTCCACTGTGGAGGAGTCGCAACACTATTATCTGCCCTTAAATACTCGTGCCCTACAGATAAAGGAAGTAAATACAAAAATAGTTCCTCTTTTCTACCTATTACATGACTTTCCATTGCATAAATTGATTCATCCGTACCCGGTTCTAAATATACAGCATTTTAGGAAAAGAACATTTCATGCAAACATGAAAGTTAAAAATGTTCAACCTGGTAAATATTTGTTAATGGTGTTTTAAAATTCAGATATTGGATCAATAAAAAATGTACACATAAAGACTTTTGCAAATTTTGTTTATCTCGATGCCACGAACAAAAACATCACAATGAGATTCTATAGAAAATAAATTGTGGTTTGAAACGTGGAGTGGCATCACCTAGAACAGAAATGGGCTCATATAAAAATTTACCCAATTGTCCGTTTTGTGAATTGATTAAAACTGAGCTACATGTTTTCTTCGATTGTAGATTTTACGAATACTTTTGATGCCACTTTCTTTCGAATGCATTGTAGGTCAACCCAGTACTCGGAGTACTTGTCAAAAGCTGACAATTTCGCATTTTTATTTTCCAACAGGAACTGATTAGAGTTACTGCCAAAACCTGTTTAAACATTCTTCAAAGGAAAACTTCTCCTTTTGTTAGGATATAGGGACACTTCCTATAATTTATATGTTCAAAAATGAGATATAGGGTCCTATAAAAACCATAGCGTCCAAACGAAATGGCATCGTAAGTCCGCACATTAATACAAACAATATCTAATTAATCATACAATGAAAAAGACAAAGACAGGGTTACCGACTTGGAACGGTCAATAGGCAATAAGGCCTGCATATTTTGTGTACACAATCCTCGCTATTATCCTGAATTCAGCGCCCAAAAAGACAAGACGGTGTAAACAAAACTATAACCAACCAAAAGGAATACTCACAATAAAGTCCACATCCAGAAAAACTAACAAAAGAAACACAAGATTTTGTTGTAAAGCTATATAAAATACAAAATAAGAAACATCTGAGGATGTAACCAGACAGAGAATTATACTTTTCTAAAAGTTGAAGCACATCTGGGTTGTCATGTTTCATAATACCCAGGGCTTGAAGAGATGAAAGGGAATCAGAGAAGATTACAAATTGGTCATCATTTGCGCTGGAGCACTCAAATAGCACCTAAAACAATACAGTGATGAGGATGAACAAACCTGACAAACTGAACATGAATTCTAGGTGATTTTACCCTATCCAGTAGCGCTTATCTTGACCGGGAACCATTAGTGTCTATGAAAAGGAGATCAATAAGAAGAAACGAACGCAAGCAAACAATCCTAGGAACTTCCAAAGTAATCGGCTGTAACGTGATGAATACTAGCAATGTATATTGCTTGTTAGAACATTTATGTTAGGTTCAACCCAACAGATGTTTAAAACAGAGATGTAAGAACTGTGTTATCACGTCTCTGATTTGAACTTTATTTAGCACCCATATTTAGGAAACTGAAAATGGATGAGGGTGAAAAAACCTAGATATAGGAAAGGTTGTGGATGGGATGGAAAAGTCTGTCTGTGGAAAGAAGTCAGTTTGGAACAAATACCCCCGGTTGATACGTAGGTTTTCATGAGCAGCCTCGATAAGACATACGTCAGCTGTACAAAGGTATTAGCCATTTGGGGATCATTTGAGTAATAATTACCTTATTCTGTTAGACAAACACCTATTGAAATATATGGGAAACAAATTCAATTAAAATTCAAGTTTTTTCTCACATCCTCTCAGATTTCGAGAAAAAATAAATATTGCGTAAAAACAGTGAGTGTGACCGTATATTTGGACAAAGTAACAAGAGGCACAAGAGGGCCTGTATCGCTCTACTGGCTATTTGGTGTCCATGGTGGTGTGGGTAGGGTGTGGGGTGGGATAGAAGGATTTTGTCAGATATGGCAATATCAAACTAGTTTTATATAAACTGTCTTCACTATATAAATCATTATAATGCGTTCTTATATATATTTACTTGTTTATATGCCCGTTGACGGGCATTTGTTGGTTTACATATATAGTTTATATTACTACCATATCATCCCTTATTTGTAAATAGTTTTATCTTTATATATTTACATACCTTTCTAACTACTACTTCTTTTGTTCATGTTTCTTCAGTTTTTGCGCAAAATATGACCTATTTATGTGTCGACGTGCTGTAAAACACCATTCATTCATGCATTCATTCAATTACCAAGATATTGGGGAGGGATGTATTTAGCTCAAGTTAAGCTGGCTTTAAAACAAATTAATTTTCACAATGTGACCCAAGAGCGGGGTCAAATTTAACCACAAGGTTCGTTTATCTGCTATTTTTAAATGTATTCTGTTCTATTTTATTATAAATTTCGTCAATATATGTTTCTTATTACCCGTGTTAGAGCTTACGCGCCATTGCTGATTAAGTCACATACTGATTGACATCGTTCACATTACACCACAATTACTGCTACTATTAAGTGAGCACATGCGCATACTTTGATTGTTGTACGTGTTCACGTCGGATTCCTGGTCTCGATGTTACACGTTACATTGCGAAATTCAGGTATTTTTGAGGGAAAACTAAAGACAATATAACAAAAACCCTTAAAAAAACTTAAAATATGAAATGGAGGCGAACAGCTGACGTCGCGTCATATGCCATTTTAGGTTGATTCAACTGACCACGACCACATCAGACATCAGCCGTCTCTAAGAAATGTGACTGGCAGTTAAATACACTAAAAGGGTGTTCCACGGAACACTTGTGTCGCCTGAGTTTGCTTATTTCAGCAAGTACAATCCAGAATTTCTTCCCCACAAAATTGGGAAGCGACCAGGCTTGTCAATTTCAGACAAAAAAACGCTTATTTCCCATTTTGTGAAAGACGTAAGATTTCTTCACTTAAATAAATATCACAATACTTTGCTTTATTTAGGAAATAATAAATACGTACCTGTGTTTTATCGGTGAATAAAATACAGTTAGTCGTTCGGATGCGAGTAATTAAATCACTCGTGCGTGATTGAATTACTCGCATCCGAACGACTAACTGTTACGTATTTATTATTTCTATTATTTCTAACACAACAATAACCCCATTGTTTACGCTATTGTGGGGCACTATATATTACCTCGGAGGTCAAGATAAAGAGGCTGCTATGTTTACAGGCTGTTCCATTGGGCGTCCCCGTATGCAAAGTTCTGCGCGGTACAATATCTTTAAATCACGTGACAACAATTTACATAAACATTCATTGCTTACGTCATATAACTTCCGTTAGTCAAGCGTTCAAACGTCTTCTCAACTTCTTCAGATATTTATTATGTTATATGTACTGATGGATATAATGGATTAATATCGGGGGGGGGGGGGGGGGGGGGGGGTCAATGTTTGGGAGAATGGCAAGATTGTTGTAATTAAAATTTCATTAAATTACTGTTGAGTTTGTCTTCGTAACGTATATTTACCAAGTGACGTCATGTAACGTGGCGCTTCCACGGAATTATATATCGGACGAATGTAGCAGGAAACCATATTGGTTATGTCATAAAAACATGGCGGCACCCAAAATACCAGTAGATTGTTTTATCTAGTGTATTTAAATGAAAAGTGATACATGTATACATTTTATCTGTATTGTAACAAACATGCAACGCATATCATACAGCTAACGAACATATTGTTTATTTAGCCACGGTGCACTACTTTCTGTCACGTTGACTTCGGCTAACAAACTTTTAAGATTCTGCTAACATACGTGATCCGTCGAAATACATACGAGGTGTGATTCCGAACGCAGATGTAATTGACAGATTGTACAAATGCATGTTTCATCTTAAATGAGCGGCTCCGTGCCTAATGG
>JAWPHD010008818.1:0-75000 GCA_037043455.1 Cyrtodaria siliqua
ATATTGTCATTCTCTTTCATAGCGAACTATTAAATTTGGAAAACATTTATTAGAAAAAAAACAAAAAACAGTATATATATATGTTTATTTTTACAAGTTTAAAACATATGATATATACATTTTGTCTATATGTCACCATGTGTCTACACACCAAACGTGATACTGGAACGATGTCACGTATCAAGAAATAGGTCTTCGTAGTACAAACAGTAGACGTCAATTCGGAAGCAATTTTCATTTTGTTTACCGAAAAAGTACACAATACATACCGACCAATACACTTACACTTTAAAAAATCATTGCACTTCCAATCAAATATCACTATCATATCAGGTCATTCACTAAAAATAGCATACAAACAAATCAAACGTGTGTACTAATAATTATTTCTTCGTCAATTTCATTTAACCAAACATTAACCAGACGTATATTCTCCGCTTCGCTATTAGACACATTCTTGAAAGACATTACAGTTCTGTTATACATTGTGTTACGATGTGTTCTATTATTTAGAGATAAATAGGTCACTGTTCGATAAATAACATCTTTACCAGCAAAATGAATGATAAATTGCATTAATAGCAAGCCGGCACATACATAAGGCATATGGTTATGTATAAAGTAACACTCTCCTTTTACCATATCACACATGATAGCATCCCGAGAATTCAATATCAATACCGAGGTCCGTAGCACCGCAATCTCATTAAAATCAGACCCGTTATCACGCTACGATACACTTTAAGGATCTGACTACACTCCATTGCAGGTCACATCAGATTGACCTTATGATCAGATTTAAGCCTACAGAATTACTCGGTAAAAAGAATATAAACAGATCGGACAGGGAAAGTAGCATTCAAGGAGGATAGTCAACCAAAAAAACTAAAGACTGCTTCACGGGCCATGTCGGGTTTCAGTAAATCGCTGTGGAGCAGTCTACGCTTGGTATTAAAAGAGACAATGTCCCGCAACTTTTAGCTGATAAAAACACAAAACAATTGCGTTGACAAACATAATACACCAACCATTAATGAATATTTACTGAAGAAAAACAAAGAAAAGATTGTTTTGGCGGAATTTAATAGCGGTACAGATTGTTTTTTACCGATTCGTGGGATGGAACTCACACTAAAATGACACTCGCGGGTCAACAGTCGAGTACGTTACCAACTGAGCAATGCGGGCCAGATGTACTATGCATTACTATTTAGAGTTCTAATATCGTAATCATTTCGGTGGAATATATGTTTCAAAACACACATGCCATTTCGTGCATTTCTTTGAATTTATCTTGCAATCCACAGCAATAACACGATGACTTTATCTTTTTTTCGGATAAAGATATATGAGTTTTATGTGGATTTTGTTTGTTTAGTTCACTCGAACGTCATCTGAAGTGCATATGAAACGCGCAATTTTCATTGGTTGAATTTAGTTGATCTTCTCATGAATATTGATTAGATGAAAGGTCGATCTGACGTGACTTACAAGGGTGTGTGGTCGGATCCTATAGCGGAGAGAATCAAAGCGTAATTAGGATATGAATTTAATGAGATTGGTAGGACTGAGGTATTAATATTGGAGTGTTCGATGGATAATATCAAGTGTGATGTGGAAGAATGTAATTTATTTATCACTAAACACATACAATTTTGTTATTTTGAAATATGTATAGATCAATCAGGTGTGAAAGTGAAGAGTTGTTATATCATTGATTACTGGACTAATGAAAAAAAAGAGCAAAATCTATTTTTTTTTATTTTATAAGTTTTCTTTATCGATTTTAAAAATGTTATTGTTAACAAAGCGCTCGATTTAGGTTTCGTTATTTTTTACGTTTTGTTTTAGTAAAGCGATTATACTCCTACAAAATGGGCATTTTCTTCCGCCGCAAACGGGTATCATATTGACCTTCTTAGATTAACTCTCCCAAAGTATCGGAAATAAAAGAAAAACGTACATGAGCGTGAACATTTGGAAGAGCTAATCTGAGAAAGTACTGGGTGAATCGAAATACCGGTTTGCGACAGAGGAAAGAAACTCATTCTGTAGAGAAAATGTGCACTTTAGTTGAATAAAATGTGTTAAATATTAAGAAAATAATTCATCAAAAACATACCTGAATCGAGCGTTTTGTTGAAACATTTTTTTTGCCGTGAACTCGATAAAAGTAGCCAGAGATTCAAACGCGATTCCCCCAACATCAATTTTAACGGGAATGAAATTTTAAACGGACATTAAAAACGGCCTGCACGTTAATGACGTCAGTGAATTAACTGTTAATGAGGTCACTTACTTCCGGGTTATCACCCCGCACAGATTATCACCCGCAAACCTGTACGGGAATATATGGTTAGAGATTAGATCATGGCGGGGATTTCTTTATTTAGACTGTCCTGTTGTAATGGGATGACAGTAGGGTAAGTGTGAGGTTTGGTGCACCCTAGAACCGGTTTTAAACCCCCAGTGGCCTTTGTTGCAACTGAGCGTTTCCAAGGCTGTAGCCCTATTGTCAACCCTTTTGTGTTTGTGATGTCGTTAACATTTTTTATTACTTTTGCCTTCTCGTGTGTCTGTTTGCGTGTTTGTATTTGTCTTTTGTGGTTGACTGTCATCCTTGAATGCTGCTTTCCCTGATAATAAAAGGTAAGTTAGAAATATATAGGTTACACTATTAGGGATGATATGTTAAAAACATAACTGTGTAAATGTCAACAACTACCCGTCAACGGATGTGTAAGTAAACGAAACTAACAAAACATATTGTAATACATGGTGATGTTGGATTATTTATTTCAAGAAATCTAAAATGAAGCTGGTTCAATTCTATCAATTATTTCCTGCAGAGTATTACCCTGGTAGTGATTTTGTCTCAATGGATCAAAGTAAATTCTACACAGTCTAATAATATTTCTCCATGGATCAAAGTAAATTCTACACAGTCTAATAATATTTCTCAATGGATCAAAGTAAATTCTACACAGTCTAATAATAATTCTCAATGGATCAAAGTAAATTCTACACAGTCTAATAATATGTGTTATATAATATTTATTATCGTTCTATATACATACCTGTTTTCTACTTAGTAAAACTCATTATTTGGTAATACGTGTGGTCAGTGGCTACTATAAAAGCCATTATACCGTGAAAAAACAGTCATTTGAGGTTTCACAGGCAATGTGAATTGTACAGGTTCCCACCCACCCGAATTTAGTTTTAAATTCACATAAAGTTTATTTATATATTAATAATAATAGGAACAGACGTATATGTCAGATCATATAGTGTTCATTGTCAAATCATATAGTGTTCATTGTCAGATCATATAGTGTTCATTGTCAGATCATATAGTGTTCATTGTCAGATCATATAGTGTTCATTGTCAGATCATATAGTGTTCATTCTCAGATCATATAGTGTTCATTCTCAGATCATATAGTGTTCATTCTCAGATCATATAGTGTTCATTCTCAGATCATATAGTGTTTCAATTTTCTGACCTTGTTACTTCTGGATAATTTGAAGATTATATTTGGTTTATATAATTGTATTCAATTTGAAAACGTTTTTAATTTGAATAGGTATGTAACATTATATAAATATCACATCCCATGGAGGGTGATAGAACATATTGTCAACCCGAGATTGGTAATGTCCACCGAGGCTTTAGCCGAGGTGGGACATTACCACATCGAGGGTTGACAATATGTTCTATCACCCTCCATGGGATGTGATATTTATTTTATTATACCAAACATCAAAATTCATTTAATCAGCAATTATTTTTTTATTAACAACAATAAAGAACTTGAAACAAATTTTCAAGATTTAATGTTTCATGCCATGAAACATTACCATGAAACATTACCAATTGTTGACTGATCGGTAATGCACGAGATAATGATCGGTATGCACGAGATAATGTTTCATGCCATGAAACATTACCATGAAACATTACCAATTGTTGACTGATCGGGAATGGGGAAATTACATAGAGAATTTTGAGTGAGGTATAATAATAAGTGTTGTGTTACCAATGTGTTAGGGAATATTAGCAAACCCTTCACATTTACTGACTCTGCATGTTTAATCACAAATAAATATGTTTCATGTTTTTTTCTCAGATCAAACGAGTTTATGTCGTTACCAATGTGTGCGTTTGTTCGATGAATGCCACAGATGCGAGAATGCGGATGGTTTCTGAGATTATGTACACCATGTTTGGTATTTCAAGCAGTGATATTCTATAGGGAATATACGTTCAGAGACATGCATAACCACATTGCGTGGTATTTTTTATTATCAGGAACCATCGTATTTGTGTGCAACTGAAAGTATAGATAAGATAAACGCATTGCCCGTTTAACCATTCCCATACAGTCGTTTGTTGCTGTTTTTTCAGATCACCTGAGCCGAAGGCTCAACGTGATCTATTGTGATCACTCTTCGTCCGTCGTCCGTCGTCCGTCGTCGTCCGTCGTCCGCAGTCGTTAACTTTTCTTCAAACGACTTCTCCTCAGAAACCGCTTGGCCAATTTTAACCAAACTTCACGTGGATGATCCTTCGATGAATGCTTTTTAGTTAGTTCAATTTAGGTCAGCGCGACATCCAATGTGGCCGCCATTACCATATATGGTCGAAACCTTGAAAAATATTCTTCTCTAGAACCACTGGACAGATTTCAACAGTTTTTCTTTTAAAATGATCGTCAATGCCTAGACTATCAAGTTTGTTCAAATAAAGTCCCCGGGATCAAAAATGGCCGTGCCCCGGGGGTCCAAATTTTGTATATTGAGATTTTGAATGTTTTTCATAAGACTTTTATGGATTAAAGTTTAAAATATCTTCTTCACTGAAACCACAAGGCACAGAGGTCTCATTTATTACATGTAGCATCAGATTATGGTCCTCTACTAAGTTTGTACAAATGTTGACCCTGGGGTCAAATTTGTCCCCGCCCCGGGGGTCACAGTTATACATAGACTTATATAGGGGGAAAAAATCTTCTTCTCTGAAACTGCAAGAGCCAGAGGTTTAATATTTTGCATTTGCTATAAGCTTATGGTCCTCTACCAAGTTTGTTCAAATGGTGACCGAGGGGTCACATTTGGCCCCGCCCCGGGGGTCACAGTTTTACATTGGCTTGTAAGGGAAAAACTGAAAAAAAACTTCTTCTCTGGAACCACATGGCACATAGATCTCATGTATTACATGTAGCATCAGCTTATGGTCCTCTACTAAGTTTGTTCAAATGGTGACCCTGGTGTCAAATTTTACATAGACTTATACTGGGAAAAAATAAAAACTTCTCTGAAACTGCAAGAGCCAGAGGTTTAATATTTTGCATTTGCTATAAGCTCATGGTCCTCTACCAATTTTGTTCAAATAGTAACCCTGGGGTCACATTTGGCTCCGCTCCGGGGGTCACAGTTTTACATAGGCTTGTTTAGGGACAAACTGAAAAGATCTTCTTCTCTGGAACTGCAAGAGCCAATGGTGACACTGGTGTCAAATTTGGCCGCGCCCCGGGGGTCACAGTTTTACATAGACTTATAAATATAGGAAAAAACATTCTTCTCTGAAACTGCAAGAGCCAGAGGTTTAATATTTTGCATTTACTATAAGATTATCGTCCTCTACCAAGTTTGTTCAAATGGTGACTTGAGGTAAAATTTGACCCCACCCCTTGGGTCACAGTTTTACATAGACTTATATAGGAAACATATTAAGGTCTTCTTCTCTGGAACTACAAGAGCCAGAGGTTTAATATTTTGCATTTACTATACTCTTATGGTGTAACACGCCCATTGATTTTTGCATTGACTTGTGTACGTTTTGAAATTCAAATGCAGTGTTGTCATTCATACCTGGGCCCAATTTAAACAAGAATAACTTACCTGTTCATCCAATATAACATCTAAATTGCAAGAAAATCACCAGAAAAGTGGGGTCATGTATCTTCTAAGAAACATTTTTACTGTTGAATTTGTAGACTGCCGAAAAATGTCAACAATAATGTGCCGATTTACTGTATTCATACACTTATGTTCAGGTATTTTTTTTTTTTTTAAGAACAGTTTTTAACATGAAAATCATTACAAAATGTCTCAAATACATTACCAATGTGATATAAACCAACACTGGCACTCTAAATTAGTGAAAATGCCATTTTTTAGTAAAAGAAATGAGAATTATTTATCAGTAGCCATTATGCGACTACCCCAGGCAAGCACTTCCTGTTTTCCAATGGGTGTGCTACACCTATAAGAAACCTTTATTGTGTACAAACAGTAAAATAACATGTTCTTTGCTGATAACAACCTATTTCCAATAAATATGCAAAGTTTAAGTTATAAAAAAGATACACATCTCTCAAAAATGTCCTTTTTGTATGGTGATGCAAACGGTCACACAAGTTCGACAAAACGGGATTTCACAAGCTTTTTGGGCAATATAAGAAATATGATCTTTTACTGAAAAAACCGTCAAATATGAAATTCAAAACTGTCTTACTGCTTTCAAACTAAACCATTTAACCTAAAAATGGCATTCAATGAGAAATAAAAACTGACATTTTCATTTTTTACCATTAAAGGGGAAGAAAAACAAGGAAAAAATAGCAAATTTTCTTTGTTATGAAGCTTTAATATGCATTTTTTTTTTTTTGCTTTACAAGAGACAAAAATGGTCATTTTTGTAAAGAAATATCTTATATATTTTACTAGAGACCATGCCAGTGCCAAAGGTTTTGACATTTTCTCATATTTTATAATACACAAGATATAGCACTTTAACCTCAGAAAGGTGTGAAATCCCAAATGTCGAACCTGGTTCATAAACATGTCACCTACTTGCAATTTGCTAACTCTGCAGGAGTTGAAAGTAGGTATACATATTTTATTTCATATATCTTGGTGAATTATAATGTAAATTAAACCAGACCTTGCTAGATTGTACTGTGACAAGTGTCGGAACAAATTATAAAAATGGTTCATCGGAAATGTTCTCGGTCACGCCACTGTCGGCAAGTTGGATTTCAAAAAGGGCTTCCAAGTATTAACGAGGGTAAACATTTTAACTTTTCTCAGCACGGTATTGACCGTAAATATGTAAGACTCAATAAAGAATCCTTTGATTCGAGAATAAATCAAAACAATGGTATAATTACCTTCAATGATGTTGATGGTTCCGAGACCAGTGTCATACCAATGCGGCCACTCACTAGGCGTTCTAGGTTGATTGACAAATACACTAATCCAGACGTAACTAAGGTTCACCCCGACTTGTTAACCAACAAACTGTACTGTCAAAAGCCGTTACAAGAAATGTTTAACTCTGAAATAAAAGAACACTGCGTAAGCAAAAATGCCTGTGATGGTGAACTGAATCTTGATCCCGAGGCCTCTCGAAGATGGGATCTCGCTTGGCAAGAACGCCTAAAATGTTCAAAATGTGGTTACGTCAGTAAATATTACAAACTATACGAAGAAATAAAAACAAATAAAAGAGGTAGAAAAGCAGCTAAAGTAAATGTTGGCTTCCAATTAGGTCTCATGACTACTCCGGTTAGTAACACAGGGGCTTGCAGAATATTAGCAAATGCTGATATTATACCACCTGCGAAAAGTTCAATGCAAAAGCTTTCAAATAAAGTAGGTGAAGCTGTAAAAACTCTTAACCAACAAAACATGGGAGAACTAAGGGCTACATTAAAAGAGGAAAATAGGCTCTGTGGTCATAAAGACCATTCTCAAGTTCTACTTGAAGGTGACTCTTGTTACAACAATCCTCTCTTCAACTCGGAGAGCACGCCGTTTCAGGCAGGTACAATAGTTACAACAACCATGTGTGAAAATAACACCAAAGAGAAACTTATAATAGGTACCTTTGTTGGTGTTAAGATATGTCCTGTTGGCACAAAGTTAAAAAACAAGGGTAAAAATGTCCAGTGTCCTAATCATCCGGGTCACTGTACAGCAAACTTAGGAGAAGCCGTATCAATCGGAAATGAGGCGAAATGGAATGAAATTGTGACAAATTATATAAAAACTGATTTAAATGTTGCATACTACACTGGTGATGGTGACTCTAAGGGGCATAGTGGTGTTGATAAAGGACAAGGTACAACAGTTGTACACTTAAAAGACATAAGACATCTAAGTAATTCCCTTAAAAGAGAAATAAATAAGGCACCATTCAGTACCACAATGTTCCATGGGCGACAAAAGTCAAATATGAAAAACAGGTTTGCACTGTCAGTTAAAGCCAGGTGTCTGGCAGAGCTTAAAAAAGCTCATGAGGTTCATAAGGGTGACACAGACATGATTCAAAGTAAAATGAATCATACCATAACAAGTATAGTGTTATGCTTTAAGGGATATTGCGGTCACTTCTGCTCAAAGTACAGTTTTGTGTGTACCGGTAACCACAGACAAGCTAAAAACTATATGCCCTCAAATATGAAAATCAAAATGACGCAAAGTGATGAAATACTTCTAAAACAATGTATTAAAGTATTGCTTGGGCCTGAAAGCATAACAAACACCAGGTTCCTTACATCTACACAAAAATGTGAGGCAGTAAACAGGGCATATCAAGCATGCATGCTCAAATCAGTCACCTTTGCTCGAAACTGCCATGGTCGCATCCATGGCCAAATCCTAAGTATTAACCATGGCTATGCAGAATCTGTTATCCGCAAGTCTGAGACACTTGGTGTTAGACTTACGCAAGGCTCGTCAGTAATCAAACATGTCCTTCAAACTGAACTAAGAAAGAAAAGACAAAAAAGTAAGAAGTATCGTGTGCAAGCAAAGTTGTCACGATACGCAACTCGCAAGCGAAGATATCAAGCGCATTCTGAGTTACACTATGCAAAAGGTCTCACTGATCCCAAACCAGATTATTCTGAGTTACCGCAACTAGAAGACCATCACTATGCCTAAAACTTATGACAATAAGTAAAGCCTCTTGTAACCAGACAGAGCTGAGGTTAAAAAAAAATACAAACACTAAAAAAAAAAGAAGAAAGAAAGAAAAAAAAAGAAAAAAAAGAAAAAAAAAGACACCCAACCATAAAAAGGTTAAACAAGATTAAACTGTATTAAATGGGGTTAATAATTATAAAACTATACATAACACCCGGTGAAATTCATTTACCACAAAATACAATCCGCAAACTGAATGCCACCAAATTGATGAGTTTTACACTGGTCTCCGCACTGTTGTCTGGAATTGTTGACTTGCTGTGGCTCAAGGCTGAGATGGTGAGGGTTTACACATAAAGAGACGTGGCATAAATGGGAAACATGCATTGGTAATTGTTCAATGGAATTGTTGCGAATTAAATTGTGGTGTATCATGTACACTATTCTATAAACATAAAAATGTTTTGAAGCATTTTCATTTGCAAACTTAATTCTAATTTTTCCATATCTCGGCCAATTTTGACCGCAAGTGGCCCCAGTCCACCATATATACCCTTTATTTCCATGTGGAATTGATTTTAGAGCTATTCTGTCAGAAACAGAGTTTATAAATAGGTTTTCTTCCATTTTAAAAGCTTTTAAATGAATTGCAGACGATAATTTGTAATATGGGGAGACCACTCTATAAGCCTTATAGGTGTAACACGCCCATTGATTTTTGCATTGACTTGTGTACGTTTTGAAATTCAAATGCAGTGTTGTCATTCATACCTGGGCCCAATTTAAACAAGAATAACTTACCTGTTCATCCAATATAACATCTAAATTGCAAGAAAATCACCAGAAAAGTGGGGGTCATGTATCTTCTAAGAAACATTTTTACTGTTGAATTTGTAGACTGCCGAAAAATGTCAACAATAATGTGCCGATTTACTGTATTCATACACTTATGTTCATGTAAGATTTTTTTTTTTTAAGAACAGTTTTTAACATGAAAATCATTATAAAATGTCTCAAATACATTACCAATGTGATATAATCCAACACTGGCACTCTAAATTAGTGAAAATGCCTTTTTTTAGTAAAAGAAATGAGAAGAAATGAGAATTATTTATCAGTAGCCATTATGCGACTACCCCAGGTAAGCACTTCCTGTTTTCCAATGGGTGTGCTACACCTTATGGTCCTTTACCAAGTTTGTTCAAATGGAGTCCCTGGGGTCACATTTGTCCCCGCCAAAGGGGTCACGTTTTACATAGACTGTATAGAGAAAAACTTAATCAACCTTTTTCTGAAACCACAAAGCACACAGCTCTCATATATTACATGTAGCCCTGGGGGTCACATTTGGCTCTGCCCAAGGTGTTACACTCTAGCACCTTCATTTTGCATTTGATCTTTATCAACTTTTGTCAGTGTCTTTATATCAATGTTGTTTTACAAAACAGAGCCCATATTTCCTGGACAAACTTGCACAGATTGTATATGACCATAAGATTTCGAAGAAGTTTGATAATGTGCCAGTACTCAGGAGATCGATTTAGGGCCATCTTGACCCTCTTGTTTTTATATGATATGGGTATAAGGAAATTAGATGATGAATAATTTATGTTTGTCTGAAGGAACTGAAAGAAAACATAATGACAGATAACGCATACACTCTGGTAATTGCCTGCCTTGTAATCAGTATTACACCGGGCTAAAACAACGTCTTCTTGACCTATGGTTCTGTAAGAACCACGTAAAAGGTTTATTGTTCTCAGACAAACTCGAGGCGGATTGCCTTGATTGTTTATATGACATTAGAAATCGGTGTAAGGTAATTTAGTACTAGATAATCGGCTTTATCATTACATCTTACTCCTACATGGCTTAGAAGCAATCAGAAAGTAATAAGATTACAAGAAAAACTGATGCAAAGCATCAGGGCGGCGCAGAATGTTTTCAAAAGGAGGAAACAAACATGTGTATTTATTTGCAAAAATTTTTTTGTAGAAATATTTTAAAAAGTATAAAAAGTCATGTGGCAACAGTAAGCAATAGTAACTTGAGAACAAAGGCACATACTTATATTTCTAGAATGTTATGAATATTTTTTGCATATTGAAGTAGATGGAATTAAGTAAAGAAAAACATCAAAAAAACAGCTGATATGATCAGTGAAATGTGACAAATGGCTGGGGTAGGTGGACATGTATTCGGAAGAAGTGGTTTGTAGTGGTAAAATATCATACAGTTTGGTTTTTTAATGTTTGACACTTTTTTATCATAGGTGTGTGCCTTGTAGGGCTGATCATGAGATTTTCCGGAGTGGAAACCAGTATTGCATGGCCTGCGTCAGGACATAGCATGCACAAGCAAAGTTTCAAAGCTGTATCTGTATAGTTACTGAATAAAAGTGCACCTTAACATAAAACTTAACCAAATACGCAGACGCCGATCAAGGGATGCTATATATATTCCAAAAACATACTGGCTAAAAAGTGGACCTTAACGGAAAACTTAACCAATACACTAAGTTCAAAAAGGGGCATACCTTTGCAGAAAGCAGCACAGAGTTATGAAACCTGATATGCTGGGTCTTGTTATGATGTAGAACAAATGTTTAGATACTAAGATATAGGGTCCTATAGAAACCGCAGCGTCCGAGCGCAAAGGCATCGTAGGTCCGCACTGTACTGCAAACAAGGACTTGAAAATACAATGAAAGAGACAAAAACAACAGAAAGGGTGGTAAAGTTTGTAGCTGTTATATGGACTTATGACATAGCGCCAATTTTAATACGGCAGTTTCAATACAACAACATGATCTAATGGCCAGTCTTTTACCCCTTGCAATTTGGCCAGACTTTTACCCCCAACATTTTTACAACAACAACAACAACAACTCACGTGCTCCACTATATGCAGCATCAAAAACCAATACCAATATAGGCAGCGCGCTTCTGGCGCGCCGCCAATCGATTATCTGAGTATTTCTCTAAAAGTTAAAGCACGACTGGGTTATCATGTTTCATATTACCCAGGACTTGAAGAGCTGAAGGGAATCCGACATGATGACGAAATGGTCACCATCCAGTTCTTAATAAAGTTTAAGGCAAGTTCATGATCAATTGCTTTAAGTTTAGCTGGAAAGATAGAGGTCTTGACATAAAAAAGTGCGTATACTTTAAATTTGTTATAACATATAACCATCGTAATAAACAAACAAAAAGCAAGTCTTATAAACGTATTACATTTAGTAGTAACTCATATTATGTCTTTTAATGATATTGTGTTGTCGTTGTTATTTTCTAATGAAACTCAAAATAAGTTATAGAATTCATTCATGTCATTCAGTATTAATTCTAAGCAAGAAATACTTTAAATTACAAGCATTTTTTAAATAGTATGACTGTAAAATTAGTGTAAGGTAATTTAGTATTAGATATATGTAAACCCAACGCACTATATTAGCAGAACTATCAGCATTTTATTCCTGCAGGGCGTCGCAGCCAGAAGAAAATAATAACATTATCAATTATTTCTCTAAAGGTTGAAGCACAACTGAGTTAAGATGTTTCATATTACCTAGGGCTTGAAGAGTTGAAAGAGAATCGGACAATATTGCGAAATGGTCATCATCAGGTTCCTGAATATAGTCTGATTAGTTAATTTTCCTTTAGTTTAGCTGAAACGATAAAAGCCTTGTCAGACAGGCGGCTCTTTATACGGTGTTACGAACAAAGCTGCTGCGGAAACCTGATCTGTTACTGTATTTCATTAACTTTGGTTTGAAAGATAGTATAATCAGTACTGGACTTGTTCTTATTGAAAAGATCAAAACTAATAGTTGGTGGTTCCAAAATAACGGTATGTTGTAATTGGCAATCAATTCCAAATTCCAATTTTGTTAAAGAAGTTAAATTCTACCATTCCAAATGTCCGCTTTTACTAACCATAGCATCAACCTATAAATATCTTCATAAAAAACATGAGATATAGCTTGTCAGTTTTCAGTTAACAATTTTTTGATACATATATAGGCTTTTATTTTTTACAAGTAAACTCCCTGGGATAGAAATGTCGAATTATATAGGGAAACCCTTATACTATTCCTTTACGAAAACAATATGCCATTGATTTGTTGTTTTGCATGCCACATCTTATTGACATCTAAAACAAAATGACGTCCATAAATTATGGTTAAAGTTAAAAACACCAATCCTGGGGACAAACGTTTTATATAGAATAAAAGACGGAAACATTAAACATCTCTTCTCGGGAACATATGAACCAGTGCCATTTATATTACAAGTATTGTTTTTACATGGAGAATCATGTTTGGGAAAATAAGTCCCTAGAGTAATACTATTATGTGACCTCACTTCGGTTTTTATTTTTAATTAAAAACATATTTTCTCCAAAGATGGTCAGCCAGCAGCAGTGACTTTTACATTAAACACTCCGTATCTTATTGGCATAAACAAGAAGTGTGTACAAATAAATCTCACGTTTTATATATATATATATATCAAACATTTATCATAGTATATCTGTAAAATGCTAACAGTCTTGATATTTGATACAAGAAATATCGTTGACACAGAGAATCCAGTTTATAAAAATGTGATTACATGTTTTCATTAAAAGATGAATCAGTGTACTTTTATTTGGGCGAGTCTACACTACAGGCAAAGGCTTTATTCAGGGGAAAAAAATCACACGGCTTGTATCATTCTAGAAGCAACATCAGACGTCTGCGTAACAATAAACAGTTTAACAACTCTTCGTGTGTTTACAAAATAAGTTTTCAACTTCATCATGTTTGATAATTTAAAACCAATTAATTATCCGCACTACATGATAATGAACTTACAGATACAAATAGTCCCAGTGAAATATACCTAACCGGAAGCGAAGGGACAAATGAGAAATAAAATAGTTCTGTATTATAATATTTAACTGCATTTGAAAAATATTATATGAGTTTAAAAATAATTCTGCCCATTCGCACTTTTTGAAGTTTTGGAAAATTAGCCGCTCGGGCGTCTTTATCTTTGGTTGCAAACAGCTCTGAAAATGCCTAGGATTAATATGAGTTCAATATCACTGGCACTGGAAGCAGTTTATGTGAATTCAGTGCCGGGAGTATTTTTATTTTTGACAATCCTGTATTTGGAGCATATTGGAAATGCGTGTTTTTGGTTGACGTTGGTACTTGAATGCTACATTTCCTGTTCGACTTTAAAATCTACATTTAGAGGCATCTTCCCTGCGGATTTGTAGTGATTATTATTTGGATATTTTTTACGCAAGACGACTCCCAAGCTCAAATGCCAACACACCACAAGTAATATTCCCCAAACAAATTCAATAACCTGATGTATTATCAACATATTACTAAAAAGTATTTCCTCCCTATCAGTCATAAAACCAAGATTCCCAAATACAATCAATGCAATACAAACACTGCACCCAAACTACTCCACACATAAAGCCCAAACTTGGGGATGCTCCACTGGTTAATGTGATAGGGGACTATGAACCTTCACACACACACACACACATTACACTATATAAAGGTTAACTGTCGCCTTTATCAACTATTTGCAATTACTTATAATATTATATTATACTGAAACGAAAATGAAACACGACACGGGAATTTCCGCTATATATTGTAAATACTGCACACTTAATTACATATATATTCCAAGGAAATCCCAAGATGTTTTGTAAAAAAAAAGGACACAATGCGATGTTGTAGACGTTTTAATCTAAGTACACGTTGTAACAAGACATTCATAAATGTTGAAGTTCCTCTTTGAAAAACTGAACCAGTTCAGTACTGTATTTAACGTAAAGGGTTTGCAATAGCTTGCATCCTAAGTTTGCGCCAAACGCGTACTCTGTCAATAATGAAACTTTGCAGGAATACTATTTGCTGTGTTACGTGTTGTTTTAGTCTTTTTTCCGAAAGGAAAGATCTTACGCAGCCATGTACCATTCGATTAACAGCAGCATATTGTATATACAATGTATAGCGGAAATTCTAGTGTCGCTTTTCTTTTTCCTTTCAGTATATATAATATAAGACTTCCATCTTTGACTACAAAGACATATAAAAAGATCGGACAGGGAAAGTAGCATTCAAGTAGGACAGTCAACCACAAAACACAGAAACAAACTTGCAAACAGACAAACCAGTAATAAAAGCAAACGACATCACAAACACATAATGGTTGACAATAGGGCTACCGCCTTGGAACGGTCAGTGACAAAGGAGGCCACTGGGGGTTTAAACCGGTTATAGGGTGCACCAAACCTCACACTTACCCTACTGTCATCCCATTAAAACAGGACAGTGTAAATAAAGAAATCCCCGCCAAGTATGTATAAATGAAATAGGAAACTGCGCATTCACAGAATAAACCAAAATCACGCATTCAAAACAAACACCCATTACGAGGATACATACAAGTAAAAGTCACGACACCACAAGGTCACGAACAAACAGGCAAGTAAAATTGCGAACTGTAAATGGGTCTATAAAAACATTTTAATTAGGCAAATAATGAAAAGAGGAAAATGGTTCTGTAGAAATCATAGCAACCGAACGCATTGGTACCTTAGGTCCGCAAACTATAGCAAATTAACAATTTAAATGAGTCAATTCACAGGACAAACAAAACATAAATAGTATTTCAGACAGGGTTACCGACTTGGAAAAATCAGTAAGAAAAACTATATGAAATGGAATTAATTGTAAATTATCTAAATTATAAAGTTTGGATACTTCCTTTCACCCGTCCTAACTTTCCGTTAGTGTCATAAACGACAATTCGACAAAGAAAGCGCCGTTAGGAACCTTTCAATTGCTTTGATACCTTTTAATACCTTAAAATTGCTTTGATACCTTTTCGATAATGACACTTGTATTTCAATTATACGGGAACTCTAATGTGCAGTGGGAGACAATTGCTTCACGGTTACATGTTGTACCCGAAACATATTAAATGATATATTACGTTCTCAAATATAATTGTGAAGCAATGCAGACAGGAAATATTACAGTTTAGTGATTGTATGACTAGTGCTTATAATGTAATACAGTACGAACAATCCTCTAAAGCCTTCTTATTTCTCTCTTATGAATAAAATGCTTTTATTTTTATTATATGCAATGAAATACTGTATTTTATCGGTGAAATAAAAGTGTTATTCCACACTATGGATTATAGAGTTTTATTTTACTTTTGTTGTTCTACCATAGTTTCCCCAAAATGAATGTTCGTAAAATCATAAAATAAAAAGAAAATTTGTGGTTTTGTCGTGAATAACATATTTTATTTCATCTCAAAGTGAGAAAACTTTTATATTTTCACTCATGCAATTTAGCGACAAAGAATAAAACTCAAAGTGCCACAAAGCTATATATCAAAAGTCATATTCCGGCTTTTTACAAAGTGGTTTTTATGATCCTCCAGGGTGCAACAGACTATATTTGTTGGCGATACTGAAATATATATTGCATACATACAAAAACACCACTAAGCAGAACAAACAACGAGAACAACACATAACAAAATAGACAAAAATCGATTGTGAGTATAAGGTATTAAGTAATTCTTGAATAGTTGTTTTCACCACCACAAATGTTAAAATGTGGTAGGACAATAATACTGAATTTCATGTTCGTGTTTATTTTTTTATTCATGCGGTTTTTTGATCAAACAAGAAAACACAAAAACACACATGTATCGATATTACATATCTCAGTCACCAATTACAGAAATGTCATTTGCGACGAACTACAAATATAAGAAACATATTTATTGTGATAAATATCATGTATAAGAACAAATATAGAAAAAGGGTTCCCTTGAAGCAAGGAAAAAAAACAAGAGATCTAGAGAAAATTAGCTCACTCGGTTTTATTGAGTGTGTTCATTAGAAGTAATATATGATGCAAAACCTCCCAAGCTTACCCGGTATTCAACGTATTCTCAATAAAGATCAGGCTCGAAGATGCCCAGTACCACTAGTTGTACCACTAGTAGGTCCACTACTAATTCGCAGTCGGAGCGACTTTTTACAGCCAACACACAGCACTAATTAAAGGCTAGTCTGAATGTCAATAAATAACGAAAGGAGGATCCATGGGAAGCAAGCAACACAAGCAAGAGAGAAAAGTAGCAGACTCGGTTCATGAGAGGTTATATATGGGCAACTCATCTCAGAAGAAGATCATCCTGAGAAAAATCAATGTACAAACAATCCCGCTCAATTATAATTGAGGAACGCTGTGGTCTAGCGATAGAGCTTTGGACCAATGATCAAAAAGTCGTGGGTCCGATCCACAACATGACCATATGTGTTGTGTCCCTGAGCAAGACACTTTAACTGCATTGCTTAGTACTGGTTCTACACAGGTACGAAAAAATTAATTACCCGTTCCGTGGGGTTGAACTCGTAACCCACACTAAACTTATATTCGCGGACAGTAGCAATGTGGGTAGTAGCAACTGCGCTAGCGGGCCAAATGTAGTAATACGTACTATATAGAAAAACAAATGTTGCACAATAATCTCGGTAGAATAATGTTCCGAGTGTTTTCAATAAACATGACTGCGCCCATGATTTTCTTCGTATTCTGGCTGTAAAACATGCCATTTAGTACATTTCTTTGAATTTATCATGCAATCCACAGCATTAACATACGGCGACTTTATTTGTTTTCGGATATATGTGTTTTATGTGAATTTTCGTTTGTTCAGTTCACTCCAACATCATCTGAAGACAAGTGCATATGAAACACGCGATTTCATTGGTTGAATTTAGTTGATCTTCTCATGAATATTGATTAGATGAAAGGTCGATCTGACGTGACCTCCAAGGCAGTGTTGTCAGATCATATAGCGGAGAGTATCAACGCGTAATTAGGATTTGATTTGAATGATACTGGTAAGTAATAACACTACTGATTTGTAGTTGGGGCAACTTTTTACGGCCGCAATAAGTTTAATAAAAACTAAAACCCCAATGATAATTATACATAGCGTTGCTGTGACAAGGAACGTAAACGGACACTAGACGCAGATGGGGAGTTACATGCACAAATTACATAACGTGTCGCTTGTTAATCAAAGAACAACATATTGTAAATTAGATACTTTGACTTAAAGCAGGAGCTAAATACAGAGGCAACTTTACATTTAATATGTAAATGTTTAATATTTATGGTAAACGTGTTCTTCGAAAATGTGCACATTGTATACATGGGGAAGGGGTACAGCCTTCTCTGAATGGATGCCGAAAGGAGAAGTGAAAGAATATATCATAGATATATACTATATTTATCACAAAATACAGATGCGTCTATACGTCAACAGGCGTAAATGGCGAATGCCTGAATTCATTTTACTGGTTACATCCCTTAGATCATGTAGATTGAAACGGATAATAAATCAAAAACAACATACTGGATAAATGTATACTTTATTCATGTAAGGTTCCGATATATTCGACCCTATGCTATTATGGTCAAGGTTAGCTTTCAGGTTCGAACGCGAATGTATTTTCCTTTTATAAAATGTATATGCTATCTAAATATAAAATAAAGTTCTTTCTTCCCGTTTACAGATTTTGATATCAACCCCCATTGTTCTAGGTCTTTTAGTTGCTACTTTCACCTATAATGCATCGGCTACTTTCACCTATAATGCATCGACTTAAATCACTAGTAAAGCGAGTAATGCATAACAGACTATGTTTGTCATTTCAGTGTTAAATATAAACTATGAGAACAGGATTTTAATAAGCATTATTCTTCCATCCAAACCTTTTAATTTTGTCGTCATTGTATATAAATTATGCATACGCCTTTTTTATATAATAAATCCAATATCAACCACAACCGATGGAGCAAACATAACAACTCACTGTGTATGATTTCTTCCTTTCTTTATTCAAATTGATTTTAGAAATAAAGTCCCTTAATTGAATTTAAACATGGTATATCAAAGCAGACCGGCTAGTTGTAAAAGTAGTTCTCGGTAGACCCAGATTTATATAAAAAATTAATCACGCCTAATAAATCAAAATATTATGTTTATATTTAGGCTCTCGTCCATTCTTTAAATGTAATCAACATTATCAACGTATGTCAGTTTAACAATTTAATTTGTTTGTTTGTTTGGTGGTTAACCTCATTTTTCAGGCTATGTATGACGGTCAATTTCTTTATGGTGGAGGCAGACTACCCACTTATTCTTGGGTAGAACCAGTACTGTATACCTACTCCTATCCGTAAGACTCGACACTTTATCACAAGTTGAGTCCCCCAATGAATTTTACTAGTGATCGGCATATATGTTTTTCCTTGTTTGCTTTGTCGCCGATTTGTTCATCTTTTTGATTACTAATTTTCTTTATAAATGCACACACCACCTCTATAAATTTTAGCGGTTCCGTTGTTACGCTTTATATCTCGTTTAAATATATTCAACACAAATGTCTCTAAAATAACCAATTACTATGGATACGCGGTCTAAATCAAAACTAATGATTTCCATAAACTGCTCTTTCCTAAGACTCCTAACACTTTTCGCTTCACGAATTTCTTGTAATGGCGTACTATTTATATCCATGCATCGCCCTATCTTAGGTAGATTGTTATATATATATATGATTTTTTTTAAAATACTTACTTAGGTGGTGCCGTGGTGTAATGGTTAGCATTGTGGCTTGGTGACGGATCACACGTTCAATCCCAGCCAGGATCGAATTTGGGTTATTTATCGAAATATGTAAAAAGTATATTTTACCTAACCAGTCCTTAGGATGAGACTTTAAACCGGCGCAATACAGCGAAGATAAAAACACTTTTATTTACTTACTTTACTGTTTATTTATGTCTTGGGGAAAACAATAATTTTGTAAATATGTGTATTCTGTATTTGTTAATTTACAAACACATACACAGACCATTGTTAAAGCTAATCTTGAGCATCGGACTTTATCAGTACATTAAGCGTCTCACTAAAATAATTGAAGTCGGAATGACCGCCATTGAATACCTATGACTCTTTATAATGTTCTGTACACGTTAGAAAGTCAAACGGCAGCACTATACCACATTCACATACATGTAGTTATATATATTGGACATACACTAAAGGAAAAAAGAAACGCAACTCGGAAATTGTATGTATGATATGCTGCTGTTAGTCGAATGGTACATGGCTATATTAGACTTTTCCTGTTGGAAAAAAGACTAAAACAATACATATAGTGTCGCTTCAAAGTTTCATTATGGATAGAATACGCGTTAAATACAGTACTAAAATGGCTCAAATTTTCAAAGTGGAAGTTCAACATTGAGGAATTTCGAGTTACAAAGTTTACTGAATTTAAAATGTCTACAGCATCACAGGTTAGTCCTTTAGCTAACTTAAGCTGCAACTATTTTTTCACAAATCATCTTGGGATTTCCCTGTAATATTACATGGAATTTGATATGCAGTATATATAGCGGAAATTCCCGAGTTGCGTTTCTTTTTTTCTTTTGTATTTTTTTCTTTTTTATTTAAACAATATTTTATTCAAGTACTGAATGGGATTGGACAACAGGCAATGCCTATGTAAGACCTCTCCCGTATCAAGGTGCATATAAACAATAAATTCATATCAAACATAACATAACATGTGGTATATATTGGTTTGACAATTAACTTAGAATATTTGAAACATGTGTACCGTGATTGTTTAGTATTAAAATTTTGTACTGTCAGAAAGAATTTAAGTGAGAAAAAAAAAAGAATTAACAGAAAGAAAATCATACTGGAAACCAGTATATGTAAGTAACGTTAGTTAAATTTTATATAGACGTATCTTAAAAATACTGACGTGAATATAAATAACTGATAACTGTGGAATTGATAATTATACGTACTCCCTCGATTGTACTTTAAAATAATAATCGCATTTAAACCCGCGTGATACATGCTTTATTTGACCAATTCAATTACATACACAAACGTCTTTTGAAGCCTAGTAACACTTTGAAAATGTCGTTTCATAAGATTAATCGTTGTATTAAATAACGCATCCACGTTGTCTGTGGCTACTTCCAAACTACAATCAACTGGAGTGGCATAACTAATAAAACTGCAACTACGTGACGTCTACTTTGGATTCTTTATATAAAAAAGTCAGCTTGTATTACTTAGTATTCACCAGCTGCATACACATGTACAATCTGTGTTTGATTACCCACCGTATATATAATACAGGAGAGTTTTTACAGTGGAAAGACGGAACAGCCGTTTTATATGTCAAAAACAACGTTTTAAGTAAATAACTAGTAAAATTACAACAATTAGTTAAAAGAATACCGCTTAAGCACACATCTCGTGCCTTGTATTGCGGGTGGGGTGGGGGTGGGGGAGGGGGGGGGGTGAGTTCTATAGAATTTCTATAGGAAACTGCAAATCAGTGTTAGTCATGCAATTTCATGAGAACATTGTGATATTCAGTGTAAATTCAGATTAAGAGGCCCACCCAAAAAAGCCTTTTTGTGTGCAGTAAAATATAAACAGACAACAGAAAGTTGTTCATTTAATGCTTTGCTTTCATTCTTGTTCTAAAACCAATAAAGAAACATCAGACAAGTTTTGTATTTAAACTAGCTAAATTATGAATATGCTTTTCTAAATTACAAAGAAATATAAAAAGATCGGACAGGGAAAGTAGCATTGTGTTTAGCTTTCCTTATCCAAGACAATATCTAATATAGCAATGTAACACAAAGAAAAAACTACAAATGGGCCTCAATTTATATACCTGAGATGATCGGTCATGGAGCATGCACTTAATAAATAAACAACAAGATTCCCATGCTTTTTCAATGACCAAGTAGCGATTAGGAAATATGTCCTTAAGGCTGTACAGTCCCTATTTTAACTGGTAATAACTCATGAATATGAATGAGTCACGTGTGAAGTAGTTTCAAATCGACGAACACCCCAAAAGCTGGTATATAAGGAGAAATCGATACGTAAAATTTCACATTTTTTATTTAGCCTCCGTACAGGTAACATCGATAAATATACGGTTCCAGAATATATGTGATATAAAAATAGTTGCCCGTTGAACCACAGCCTTGCACTTGTAATATTTGAAAGATGTACGCTGAACCTCTAGACCACTGCTATTTATTGGTATTTTATAGCAATTTTAACACTAAATAGGCATTACATAATAACAAGAGCGCGCTCACCAACTCATCAAGCGCTAAATAACAAGTCGAGATATGGTTGATTTGAGGCGAAGTATTAGTTTCATATCGATAAGATACAGTATTACACCAGGCAATGTTAATTTACACGTGCGACAATATGGACTGCATATTTATTGATCCATCTTTAGTTGCGTTCAAATATGTTTAAGTTATTTTGCCCCATAATATATGATAGTTAGTAAACTATTTTCTCAAGTAACGTTATAGTTCAGAGGATAGAGCACAGGACTTGAAATCAGAAGGTCGTGTGTTCGAGCCCCTAATGAAGCTAACTTTTTTTTTCTGTAAAAATTACTGTTACCTGTGTATAGGTACGATATGCACTGGTCTATGTATATACAGTAAATGATTTCCTGCGCTATATTTGCTCGCTTAAATAGCCGATTTCGACATGAGCTGGTGAACATGAAGTTACAAATAAAGACACGCCTACAAAGAAGAAATCGATTGATATAGGGACTCTGTAGCTTTAAAGACATGAAACCGTGATGAAAAGTTCACGGACATTTTACGGCTAGAGACGATAACAAACATGTTAATCCTCTACTGTGGATTTTTTTTTGAGGCCCTGACATAATTTTATGAACGACTACAATGTTTCTTATAATTGCAAATTTGTTCATTTATGTTTCGATATATAATGTATGTTGTCTTTAAACTTAATTAAAATCAATACTATTTGTTCTCAAAATCTTGAAACTAAATCATACTGGTATTGTCACACATACAATTTAGAAATAATTAAGAAATCGGGTTTAAAATTGCTCATTTGGGACTCATAACATACCAATCTTCAATTTTCATCACACTTGCCAAAATGCATGAGAAAAGCAAGAATAATTATGCTCCTAGTTTATCTATAGGCTGGTGTTTTGCCTTTAAGCGGGTGCTAGAGGGCGTGAGACGTGTTGCAGGTTATATTCCGTGATATTACGTCTCATGAACAGATAAAATAAAACCGAGTCTACTAATTTTCTGCCTTGTTTGTGTTTGTTACTCTTATCAGTATTTATTGACATTCACACTAACGTTTGTTTAGTGCTGCGTGGCGGCTGTAAAAAGTCGTCCCGACTACAAATCAGTAGTGTTATTACTTACAGGGCCTTTGTAATCATCAAGTAAATTATTTGTGTCTTTAAGGCAGAATACCGATTAAGCCGGTGATAGGGGCATGAGCGGTGTTGCAGGTAACATAACGTGATATTACATCTCATGAACAGATACAATAAAACCGAGTCTACTAATTTACTCCCTTGTTTGTCTTTGTTAACTTTTTTAGTATTTATTGACATTCACACTAGCGTGTGTTTAGTGCTGTTTGGCAGCTGTAAAAAGTCGCCCTTACTACAAATCAGTATGTTATTACTTACATGTACAGGTCATTTGGAATCATCAAGCCCATTCTTTTTGGCTTTAATATAGAATAGCACTTAAACCTTTGCTAGTGGGCGTGAGAGAAGTTGTACGTTATATTACCTCTATTGAGCAGATTCAATAACACCGAGTCTGCTGCTTTACTCCCTTGTTGCTTCCAAGGGATCTCCTATTCAGTTGAGGAAAATGCCATTTTGCTACAAATATTTGTTTTCTTATATATGTAATCAAAGTATAAAGACTGCAGTATTTCCGGATAAATGGAAAGAAGGTAAAGTAGCCCCTCTTCATAAAAGATGATGTCAATAACTATAGGCCTATCTCATTCGTTCCTATTCTTTCTAAAGTTTTAGAAAAACATGTACACGACTCTTTAATGGAATTTCTTATTTTTTACAAATTACTTCACAAAACTCAGTCTGGTTTTAGGCCTAACCATTCATGTGAGACTGCCTTATTAGGAATGATAAGCAAATGGCTTGAAGCAATTAATAATGGTATTTTAATTGGAGTAGTTATGATTGACTTTGAAAAGGCATTTGACCTTGTGGACCATTACATTCTTTTAAAAAAGCTGAAACCCTACAAACTGCCAAGTGATATATCATGCTTTCCTCATATTTACTCAATCGAAAACAAAGAGTATCGGTCAACAATACTATGTCTGAAGATGAAATTATTACAAATGGAGTTCCACAAGGCTTAATCCTAGGCCCTCTACTCTTTTTATTGTTCATAAATGATCTACCGCTTTATACTGATCAAATACGTACTGATCTATATGCAGATGATACTACCCTTTCTGTGATTGGAGTTTCACGCTCTACAATTGAGAGTAACTTACAAATAGCAATAGACAATTTAGCACATTGGTGCAAATGCAATGGTATGCTAATAAATACTTCAAACACAAAAGTAATGCTTATAACTACTCACCAAAAGCGAGCTTATATGAATACTGACAACTTGTATTTGAATTTAAACAATGATTGTCTGAATACAATAGCTAAAGACAAAATACTTGGTGTTTTTATAGACATTACTTAACATGGACTTCTCATACAGATACAATTTGCAAAACAAACATGGACTTCTCATACAGATACAATTTGCAAAACAATTATATCCAATTTATGGCTATTGTCGCGAATAAAGGAATATCTTTCTATTGAGCATAGAACTCAATTTTATAAAACTTACATTCAACCCCATATATAGTATTGTAATATTGTATGGGGAGGTGCATCACAAATACACATAGGTAAAATTTACCGTCTTCAAAAACGCGCATATAAGATAATATTGGACTATAATGTTGAGGATGTTGTAAAAAGCATGCAAGAATTAAAAATATTAACAGTATTTGACCAATTTTATCTGCGAGAAGCAAAGTTTATGTTTAATGTATACATATCTGAAAACCCTCAGTATTTAAATGAAATGTTCAGACGTCGAATAGCAAACGAGAAATTACCTGTTTTGAGATCAGAAACAGCCCATAATTGTATCCCCCCACAACCAAAGAAAGAAATATTCAAGCAAAGTTTTACATATTCTGGACCAATCATTTGGAATAGCTTGCCAGACAGCTTAAAAAGCTTGAAAACAGTTGATTCTTTTCATTGTAACTTCGTAAAATGAATAAAACAAATATTATAAAGTTATTAATGTATTACTAAAACATCTAGACTGATATTAAATATTGCGAATAACATATCTGAAATTATTTGATTTCAAAATATTTAATTTTTGGTTTGAATATATTGTAAATAGAATACTAGAGAATATAGGGGAGCTAGATATAAACATCAGACAGTATGATTGTATGTAAGTACGTTGGAAAGTGTTATCGTTTAGGTTTGTTTGCTTGTTTGTGTGTTTTGTTATTATTGTATTTCAAATAATTAATATTCTTTTTTTGTTTGTCTATGTTGTCAGGTATCTATATATATGTTATGATGTCATCATTTGTGTGTGCATGTTTTATGTTTCTTAATTATTATTATTATTAGTGTGTGTGTGTGTGTGTGTGTGTGATTTTGTTTTTTGTTTTTTGTTTTTGTGAGTTTTGAGTATTTTGACATCTAATGTATGAGCAGGCTTCGTATACAAGGGTGTGTTGAGGCTGGCTGCTGATATATTATTCTCTTATTCAATATGTTTAACCAATTTGCCAATTAGTATTGTAAATGGATAAATAATAGAAGCCACATGGAAGATTAGTTTTGTAACTAAATGTGTATTACCCTCTGTAAATAAAGTATATTATTATTATTATTATTATTATATGTTAATTGATCAGACATAAAATAAAAAGAATATATTTGGCTTTGATGTGAATAAGAGATTTCATCTGAGAATACTTCATTTTCACCAGTGCGTAGAACTCGCAAACAGCTGTGTTTCTCACTTTGAGATCAATTGACTACTACTGAATCTAAATCAATATATATCTTCAGACGTTTCTTGTTTCATATGTTCTTTAAAACGTGTTTACTGGGTGGGTTTGATCGAATAGATCATTTGTTAATTTGATAAGGAGAGTGGAATGTGTTACATATGTATCCGTTATTTAGAATTTTAATATTTTGAAATTAATAAGACTGATTATTATACACGAAACACAGTTATATCGTTCACATACTATGGTGGCATATAACTACCATGGAGATAATTTAGTCGCGATACTTCTTTCGGCTATTTAGACGACTTTTAAGCCCTTGTAAGTTGACTTATATGAAAAACTACGCCAAAAAGTATCGTGACAAATTTCTTTGCTAACTCGCCGAAAAGTCGCGACAATGCTCTGGAGTGGCAGTCAAGTTCGTTATAAATATATCGATTTCTTCACATTCGGAATACTCTGTCTTTTATCATAAGAGTGAAAATGGCAGAGCAAATCGAAAACTTGAGTTCTAATATTCGTGTGAACTTCCCTCTCTTATTTTTGCAAATTTTGTTTTTAGATATATCATTAGAACTGGAATTTTGAGTGTTAAATAAATATGCCTTAGTTTTGATAATATTTTATAGCCAAAATGTGTTTTTGGGGGGGCTTTTTACATGTAAATTCCTAAGTTCACAGATGGGACCGCAGAAAATTAAATAATCTTAAATAACTTCAGTAATCCTTAATATTTTGCTATAAAACTTTCACAGTGTTTTTATTTACATTTATGCAGCACATTAAAGTCATTTTTGAAGATAAATTCTAAAACAAAAAACAACATTTTCAAATGTTTGATGCAGAAGAATTTTGCATTGCAAATGCCCTATCAAAAACAACTTTTGCCTGTGAAATTTTTATTTCTCAACCGATTTTTAAAAGTAAGGTATTTTTATTTACCGCCAAAATGTCTGTTTCAATGATGGTGTCTTCCTGAAACCCCCACTTTTCAAATTTTGATAAAAAATAAAGTGGGTGTTTCAGGAATTTTGCTTTTTCCAATTAACACCTTCCTACGGCCTTAGGTCAAATTATAGCTATAGTCTGTTTCGGTCTTAGGATGATTTAATAAAACAAGACAAGTTTTTTTATACATTTATATCATCTTTTTTTGGATAATTTAATGGATTTTATTTAATATTATAATGTTAACTTATAAAAATCTTCTTTTTTTACATTAAAACAGGCAATATTTTTTATACATTTATATCATCTTTTTTTGGATAATTTAATGGATTTTATTTAATATTATAATGTTAACTTATAAAAATCTTCTTTTTTTACATTAAAACAGGCAATATTATAATTGAACATTAATAAATTAATTATAGTTTTCTTCCTTTTTTTTCAGGGTTTCATAATTTATCAAATCTTAAATTATAAATATTTTACATTTATATCTCCTTATGCAGCAAATATTATACCAATAGGTAAAACAGACTATAGTCCGTAACCATGGGTTACATAAATTAAAAGTGGGTGTTTCAGGAATTTGAAAATTAAAAAGTGGGGGTTTCAGGAATATGAAAATTAGAAAGTGGGTGTTTCAGGAATAAACCTTCAATGATATACATTTTGATTAGTCACTAATTGGATTTTGTCTTGAAAGTTAAAAAAAAACGTTGATTGAAACAAGCTCCCCGAAATGTGAGCCATTGCCAACATACGTTTTGAATAACCAACTTCCAGCTGTAAATACGATTATACGCCAAGTAATTACATGTTCAGTACCGTCGTTTTCAATGTTTACAATGAAACTCGACTCTATGTTTTGCTGAGGGTGACTATTGTTAATGGTATTAGATGTTGTCGTGTCGATAGGTTTGTCCATAAATTCCAATCTAGAAGCCAGTTGTCTTTTCACGTGACATTCACTTGACATTCATGTGATATTTACAATATGTCACTATAATTGTTCGTGAAAAGGATTGCCGTTATATAAACGTGTAAAGAGTATATATAGAACCGTAGTAGGCGTTTTTTCATGTGAGATCACATGAACCTCACGTACACAATTCGCATCGATATCGCTTTGTACATTATGTGATACGATTGATAACACAGTGCATGTGTATACTTTTTTATGTGATGTGATTTACAACCAATTGTTTATTTATACACATTATGTGATATATATATAACAAATTGTATATTAATTATATCATCACGATACAATGACCTATTTCCTTTCGACGTGGGGGTATAGTTCTTTTGAATTGTTTAAGCAATGCAAATGCGCTTTTAAAATTCATTTTTTACTTCTATAATTCGTATACATACCGTAATGCGAATTCAATACAAATATGACAAGTTGAGACGAATTTCCATCTAGAGCAGGAACCTCTTAACTGTCCAGAACTAATCCTGCAAGGTCCAAGTTCGACGTCCGAAAATTACCACTAGACAATATCGATAAGTTTACACCCTTAGTGCCAAATGACGTCATCGCCACCATGTTTCTTGATTATTCACTGTTGATAGTATATTCCCTAAAGACGTTTTTTAAGTCAATATAAATATAGTCCGAGAGCAGTTTCAGAAAAGAGGGCTAGAAAATGAAAAACGTAGCCTACCCCATCTGTAGGTTAGCCCTTATATTCAATTAGTTGGATGCCTGGGGCATTTTCTGAGACATGTTGTAGTTATGAATTGTGGTAGCACTAAAAGTTATTCAAGATGGCGTACAAGATGGCCGCCAAAATGTGATATAGATTCATAATAATTGTTTTGTTGCATAACATGTGTTCCAATAAAGATACAATTTTATAAATTTACAGATATGTTTATCATAGATACACAATTTATTTCGAGCAAAATTGAGTAATGCATGGCAAAATTCAAGGTCACAGTAAGGGTCAAAGGGAAAATAGAAGCTTTTTTGGTGTCTTTATAACTTCTTAGTTTATTTCAAAACATACAAAAAGATATCTGTAGAAGGTTTGACACTAGATCATGCTAGAGTAACAACCCCAGGAATATGTCTAGCCCTGTTATAGTCATGAATTGTTTTAGCACTAAAAAAACTATTCAATATGGCGTCCAAGATGGCCGCCAAATGTGATCTAGTCATAATAATTGCTTTGTTGTATAACATGTCCACCAATAAAGATATTTTTATATAAATTCTTAGGTATGTGTATCTTAGAGAAAATATATATATTACGCATTATTTCGTAATATATGGCAACGTTCAATGTCACAGTCAAGAGTCAAATGTCAAGTTTGAGCTTTGTTGGTGTCTTTATTTCCTCTTGGTTTATTTAAATATATAAACAGAGATCTGTAGAAGGTTTGATAGTTAGATTAACATCCCAAGAATAGTTCTAACCCTGTTGTAGTCATGAATTGTGGTAGCACTTAAAAGTTATTCAAAATGGCGTCCAAGATGGCCGCTAAAATGTGATATATAGTCATTATACTTGCTTTGTTGCATAACATGTGTACTAATAAAGATACCATTTTAAAAATGTATAGGTATGTGTATCTTGGATAACTCATCCAATGCTACGTTTAGTAATATATGGCAAAGTTCAAGGTCACAGTCAAGGGCCAAGGGTCAAAGGTATGCCTTGGTCAAAGTTAAACAGGAATAGCAAGGCATACTCAGGTTCGACCTTATACCATAGCAAAGCTGTAAATAAATTCCTATATGTAAAAAATATAAAAACTATAAAAAAAATCCCACTTAAAATCTGGTATTTCTATTATACTGTTGTTGTTTTGTTTACGTTCAGATGGATGTTGGAAATAACAGTTAAAAACATGTCATGCGTATCTTGAAGTAATCTTGAATTATTTATAAAAACAAGAATGAAAAAAAAAAGTCAATCAAGTTAATAGTAATAATAACCCTAATAGTGAAATTAGTGTTACTTTGGAACCGAGATACCTAAAGGAAATACTTTTCATCAATAATAAAACATTCGTCTTCTATTAATGCTGAACAAAATTATTGTATTTTAGTGCATACATTCAGTCACAGGAATATATATATATATATCACATACAGTATATTTGTGTGTTAAATATCGTAATCTGATTCCACTTCTGAGACATCTTCATCAAAAACTTTCATTGGATGTTTCACATTTAAATTTCACCTGCCATGCAAAAGAAAGCTTTTGTAAAGACTGAATCGTTTGCCTGTTATTGGCGGCAAAGGTCGGTCGTCCTACATGCTGATTCATGACACCAACTCTATATTAATCAACTTGGAGCAGGCGCTTTGAACATATAAAGCGTTTTCAAATCACTGTCTTCTATGTTCCAAACCGGTCCAGTGGAGATGGTAGATTGTGTACTGCCTGTAATGAACGTTTCCAGACTAGTGACTGATAATTGCCCTTCTGGCCTTCAATTCACCAACCATTCCTGGGAATATTCTTAGACTTAAGCCCAAGTATGCAAATTTCAGTCACAAACATTTCTATCAGTTAACATTATAAATGTCCATAACAAGCTGCTATGTATAAATATGATAAATACTAATTAATAGCAACTTCATACCATGGTTTATCTTTGAAGGTCATGGGAACATTTGTGAACAAAGTTTGAGTATTTGAGCTCAAGTCTAATAATAGTTTGAAGAATGGTTGGTGAATTCATGATATGATGAATAGGGCTTTTAGGTGGTATAGTTTCATTCATGTAAATAAACAACCAGTATGGTTCTTTGCGACATACAAAGCGCAAACAATTTTTCACAGGCCATTGCACGTTTCGAAGATAATACCTCACCTTCTCCTAGTGGGATCAAATACTGCTGATAGGTTTTGGACTTATCTAACATATTTAGAGCTTTCATCTTGCCTATTCAAGATAATGCACTATTAATTTCACAGCCTGTTATTGCCTGAAAACCGGGAAGTACAGAGCATATATATCCCTATATATGTCCCAGTTTGTATATTTCCCTGTTCGGAACCATAGTTAATTAAAAGTTAGAGAGTTACATGTGTATACACATCAATATCGGTAGCAGGTGAATGTATAACTACTCGGTTCTCAGAGGCATGCTGAGCATTAGAACGTATACGTGTATCTGCCTCATTGTGGTGAGACCTGAGATCTTCCAGTGATTGTATTTGCGCTCGACAGAGCATTTGGATGTCATCCCTGAAATTCAACAGCGTGAATGAGAACTTTACCATGATGCAATATTTCAGGTCTAACGTTACACCATCTTTCACATAGTCATGTTCAGTTTGCCTTTTTTGACAGAATTACTGATGTACTTGTCCTAGTGCTTCGAAAGTGGGGTGCTAACTCATTTAGACAGAGTTGATATAGTGCTTCGACATTTATAGCAAATATATACTGGACAATATTTACCATGTCCCTTAAAGAAGACAATAAAGCTGATACAGTTTTCGACATATATGATAGAGTTGAGTCGATTAAACCGGGAGAAAGAGGAAAACAATGTTCGTCAAATGCATTGGAAAAAAATAGTTGCAGCTGATAACACCCCTATTCTGCAGTGGCATAGGTACACTAGTAACTATGTCAATAAACCAACTTAACATCATTCCTATGTGAAAGACGGTGCCATGTTGCATCTGATATATTGCGTCATGATGAAGTTGTCATTCTTGTTCTGGACTGCCAGAGTAGTTATGACTTCACCTCATACCGATGTTGACTAATAGACGAACAGGAAAGTTCCGAACAGGAAAGAACTACAAACTACAACATATACCAATACACACTGTCACAGAAAAAACTATGTTCGGCCTAGGTAGTTCAATGGGCCTTGAGCTCTATAGCTACAGACCTCAGCCCCGAATAGGTTCGCTCCCTGTCTGATGCATGCTTTACCCTTTATCTCATCCCCCTCTAAGATTGCTGTCCCAACATAATCTCATAAGGTATCTTGACGTAAAACCCCATTTCATTTTATACACTTCCAGGTGTTCACGCAATAACAGGCTGTAATAGTACTAGTGCACTATCTGGAAAAGGCAATACGTATGCTCTAAATATGTTAAAGACGTGTAAGTCTGAAACAGTAGTACTTTATTGCACTAGGATAAGATGAGATATTATATTTGGGAATTGTAATGTCCATTGAAACATTTGTTTGGGCTCTTTATAGGTCTCCAAAAATGTTTGGGATCCTGCAGACGATATAAGATGCTGGATGTTTTATTAGTTTTAAAATAAACAAAGAAGACATCAAAAAAGCTCAGATTTGACCTTTCACCTTTGACAGTGACCTTGGACGTTGCAATATATCACTAAATAAATGTATTGTGTTGCAAACATAATCTGCCATACACATATCTGTACATTTTTAAAATAACATCTTTACTGGTACAAATGTTATGCACATAGCAATTATAATGACCGTATATCACATTTTGGCAGCCATCCTGGACGCCATCTTGAATAAATGTTTAATGTTACATTAATATATGACTCAATATGGCTAGAAATATTCTTGGGATGTTACTCTAACATGATCAACTGTCAAACCTTTTACAGATCTTTGTTTGTATGTTTTAAAATAAACCAAAAAGCCACAAAGACACAACAAATTTCGAATTTGACATTTGACCCTTGACTGTGACCTTGAACCTTGACATATATTATTAAAATTTACGTGAGATAAATTGAATATCAAAGATACATATACTTGTAAATTTATATAATAATATCTTTATTGATAAAGATGTTATGCAACAAAGCAATTAGTATGACTATATCCCATTTTAGCGGCCATCTTGGACGTCATCTTGAATAGCTTTTTAGTGCTATCACAATTCATGACTACAACGTGGCTAGAAATATTCATGGGATGTTACTCTAGTATGATCAAGTGTCAACCCGTCTACAGATCTCAGTTTGTATGTTTTGAAAGAAACCAAGAAGACGCGAAGACACCAAAAATGCTCAAATTTGATGTTTGACCCTTGACTGTGACTTTGAACTTCGCCATACATGACTAAATGTTGTGTGAATTAAATTGTGTATTTAAGATACACATATCTGTAAATTTATATAATAAAATCTTTATTGGTACAAATGTTATGCAACAAAACAATTATTATATCACATTTTGGCGGCAATCTTGGACGCCATCTTGAATAGCTTTTTAGTGCTACCACAATTTATGACTACAACGGGGCTAGAAATATTCCTGGGATGTTACTCTGTCATGATCAAGTGTCAAACCTTCTACGGATGTGGTAGGCCATTACATGGTCTGAGTATTAACTGCCATACCCCATCCAACCCCTTCTCCAAGAAGCGAAAACGGTGTTGGCTGGGGTATGAATTAAAACCTAAAAGGTAATTTAAAACAGATTATCGCATTTTTTTCAGTAAAAACTGTTGTTAATGTGTTTTATTGTCAACATATCCGGTATAACCTCGTGCTAATATATGCTTTCCATTCGCTTAATGGAATTAAGGCGGGACCACGTAATGTACGTTGACTTTTTTGCAAGGCAACTGCTCTCGGACTAATATATAAACGTCACTTCATCAAGAGATCAGAGTTTCGGTTCATCGTTTGATAAAACGTTATGCACGATTGAAAATGACATTCTCATTTTAAATTAAATTAAATGATCGTACATTAACGTCTCATGTTGTTTTATTCAAATATGTATTCATAGAAAGGTGTCGAACATCGAATATCCATACACAGCATTAATTTTGTTCTTATTATTTTTATTATTATGAATACACATAATGGTATTAATATCCATACGTCCTATCGTTAGACTGACATGAATACACATATGTCCTAAAGTTGGACTTGCATGAATACACATATTGTCCTATAATTGGCATGAATACACATAGTTATGTACTAGGACAGGCATGAAACACGTATTGTCCTATAGTCGGACTGGCATGAATTCACATAGTGTTCTGTAGTAGGACTGACATAAATACACATATTATCCTATAACAGTAGTGGCATGAATACACATATTGTCCTGTAGTAGGACTAACATGAATACATATATGTCCTATAGTAGGGCTGGTATGAATACACATATTGTTCTATAGTTGTACTGACATGAATACACATATTGTCCTAGTAGGACTGGCATGAATGCAAAGATTGTGCAATAGTAGCACTGACATGAATACATATATGTCCTATAGTAGGGCTGGTATGAATACACATATTGTTCTATAGTTGTACTGACATGAATACACATATTGTCCTAGTAGTACTGGCATGAATACAAATATTGTGCTATAGTAGGACTGACATGAATACACATATTGTCCTATAGTAGTACTGGCATAAATACAAATACTGTCCTATAGTAGTATTGACATGAATACACATATCGTCCTTTAGTAGGACTGGCATGAATACACATATTGTCCTGTAGTAGGACTGGCATGAATACACATATTGTCCTGTAGTAGTACTGGCATGAATACAAATACTGTCCTATAGTAGTATTGACATGAATACACATATCGTCCTTTAGTAGGACTGGCATGAATACACATATTGTCCTGTAGTAGGACTGGCATGAATACACATATTGTCCTGTAGTAGGACTGGCATGAATACACATATTGTCCTGTAGTAGGACTGACATGAATACACATATTGTCCTATAGTAGTACTGGCATAAATACAAATACTGTCATATAGTAGTATTGACATGAATACACATATCGTCCTTTAGTAGGACTGGCATGAATACACATATTGTCCTGTAGTAGTACTGGCATGAATACACATATCGTCCTGTAGTAGTACTGGCATGAATACTTGTCATACAGCAAAGAAAATTCTCAGGATTTCATTGGTCAATGCGCCGTAGACGTCTCGCGACGTGAACATAGGACGAATTCCCCGTAGGTACCCCATTACTCGAATACACAAAAACAAAATGGCGACGATAGCGTTGCCGATTCGTTTTGGAAACCGCCGATTGTTTCCTTCCTATCGCTTTTCTGCGCTTTCCACTGTTTTGGCCATTTTACAGACAATAAAACATTAACATAGTGATAAAATACGTTTATTTTATTAAAAAATCCGCCAAATTTAACGACGTTAGAGCGATGACGTCACGAAAATAAACAACGTCTAGTTAGATGCACGTTACGGGGAAATTGGCGCAATAAAAATGAAATCGTGTTTTTGGCTGTGTTTTTTCTTAAATAAATGGTTACAACTTCGAAGTATGACAAATTCGTTATTAGGATTCTTGACAGGGAACATGGGCTCACATTCCCTGCCTGGAAAGTATATTCCCCCTCGCCTAACGGCTCAGGTGAATATAATTTCCAGGCAGGGAATGTGAGCCCATGTCTCCTGTCAAGAATCCTAATAACTAATAATATATTGTCCTGTAATAGGACTGGCATGAATACACATATTGTCATTTAGCAGTACTGGCATAAATACACATATTGTCCTGTAGTAGTACTGGCATGAATACACATATTGTCATGTAGTAGTACTGGCATGAATACACATATTGTCATGTAGTAGTACTGGCATGAATACACATAGTGTCATGTAGTAGTACTGACATGTATACACATATTGTCCTATAGTATGAATGACATGAATACACATATTGTCCTATAGTTTGACTTACATGAAAACACATATTGTTCTATAGTTTGACTTACATGAATACACATATTGTCCTATAGTAGTACTGGCATGGATACACATATTGTCCTAGAGAAGTACTGGTACGAATACGCATATTGTTCTATAGTTGTACTATAACTGGACTAGTATGAATACACATATTGTCTTATAGAAGTACTGGCATGGATACACATATTGTCCTATAGTAGTACTGGCATGAATACACATATTGTCCTATAGTAGTACTGACATGAATACACAGATTGTCTTATAGAAGTACTGGCATGGATACACATATTGTCCTATAGTAGTACTGGCTTGAATACACATATTGTCCTATAACAGTACTGGCATGAATACACATATTGTTCTATAGTTTGACTTACATGAATACACATATTGTCCTATAGAAGTACTGGCATGGATACACATATTGTCCTATAGTAGTACTGGCATGAATACACATATTGTCCTATAGTAGTACTGACATGAATACACAGATTGTCTTATAGAAGTACTGGCATGGATACACATATTGTCCTATAGTAGTACTGGCTTGAATACACATATTGTCCTATAACAGTACTGGCATGAATACACATATTGTTCTATAGTAGTACTGACATGAATACACATATTGTCTTATAGAAGTACTGGCATGGATACACATATTGTCCTATAGTAGTACTGGCTTGAATACACATATTGTCCTATAACAGTACTGGCATGAATACACATATTGTTCTATAGTAGTACTGACATGAATACACATATTGTCTTATAGAAGTACTGGCATGGATACACATATTGTCCTATAGTAGTACTGGCTTGAATACACATATTGTCCTATAACAGTACTGGCATGAATACACATATTGTTCTATAGTAGTACTGGCATAAATACACATATTGTCCTATAGTAGGACTGGCATGAATACACATATTGTCCTAGAGAAGTACTGGTACGAATACGCATATTGTCCTATAGTTGTACTATAACTGGACTAGTATGAATACACATATTGTCTTATAGAAGTACTGGCATAAATACACATACTGTACTATAACGGGACTAGTATGAATACACATAGTGTTCTGTAGTATGACTTGCATGAATACGCATAGTGTCCTAGAGTATGGCTGTCATGAATACACATATTGTCCTATAGTATAGTAGGGCGTTTATCTTACATCAAATATCTGACTATCGAATTGCGGAATTATATATTGTCTATAATGACAAATTCAATGCAGTTTAGCATGACATTGATCCATCATAATTATCACCACAGCACGTTGTAATTTTGACGCTATTGTGACATATATGATCCTTACAAGACTTTCCGTTTATGCTGTTAATAATTGAAGGAACTTCCACCTCGGGGTTTCCGTACTCGCTGTTCTAATTGAAGGATTTTTGCCCATGGGATTTTCTGTTGACGCTGTTTACATTTGAATGAATTTCCCTATAGGGCTTTCCGTTCACGCTGTTTAGAATTGACGGAATTTTATTATAGGTGTTTTAGTTGACGTTTTGTACGATTGACGGAATTTTATTATATGTGTTTCCGTTCACGTTGTTTACAACTGACGGAATTTCCCTGAATGGCTTTCAGTTATGCTGTTCACAATTGAATGAATGTCACTAAATGAATGAGTGTTACGTTCACGCTTTTTAAAATTGAAGGCATTTCCATATATGGCCTTCCATTCACGTTGTTTACAAACTGTAGAAATTTCCCAGTACGGCTCCCCATTCAAACTAATGACAAATGAAGGCAATTTGGGGAGGTGGGCGTAGTGGCTAGCTCCATATTACAATCACAATGTACCGCGCCGTTGTTTCGAACCGCAAACGTTCGGTTAGAACCTGCAATTATTCAGTTACAGGATCACTAGACCAAGACACCTCACGTGTACAGAAAAGAAGCTAAATATATTACGTTATCGCATATTCTCAATTAGTGTCTGCAACAACGCAATATGTTGCTTATTTGTAAAAGAGCAAACACTTCATTGTATGTATGAAACAGATTTTTAAGATTCCAAATTGTCAGCAGATTTATTTCTATTAATATTCAGCATCTTTTGATTGTTTCTGCATGCTTTAAAATTCTCAATAAAATGTTTTAGGCAAAATTGGCCATGAATGATAAGAATAACTTCACCATAAATTCAAAAATCTTTCTTTCATAAGATACAATGACTGTTTTTATTCGTATAATATTCAATCAACCGTCATTTGTTTACGTGTGTAGACAAAATCAATACAACAAGAAGTTTATCTCGTCACCGTCAAGAGGTAAATTCTGTAGATTATTAAAAGTAGAGTCAAATCATGCAAGGGCAATACATCAGTGTTGAATTAAACAAGTCTGTTTTAAGAGAAGCTCAGGAACCTAAACTACCATGCAATACACTTATTATAAAGTCGAACAGGAAACGTAGCGGTCTGCAGTCAAGCACAGAAACAAACAACAATTACAAGGATGAATAAAATGTAAGATATATGACATCACAAAAATAAAAAGGTTGACATTATGGCTACCGCCTTGGCATTTTCCGTTGCAAAAAGGTCCACCGGAGTTTTAAATCAGGTTCTAGGATGCAATAAAGAAGTCCCCGGCATGTTATATCCTTCAATGATGGAGCCCAATAAACGCCACGTGTTTTTGCTAGAATGAATATTATACAATTATGGACTTTTCAGCTGTTATACATGATGTGATATGCACCAAAAAAATCATTATTGACCGAGGCGATAGCCGAGGTCAATAATGATTTTTTGGTACATATCAACATCATGTATAACAGCTGAAAAGTCCATAACTGTTTTATTATATAACCCTCAATTTACAATTATATAAAACAGGTCAATATCAAAAAAACAATTATATAAAACAGGTCAATATCAAAAAAACAGGTCAATAACAAAAAAACAGGTCAATATCGCTAGATATTTTTTCTAAAAAATTACTTTTAGCCAATGAAAACGCGTCTATTTATAGGTTATATAATAATTGTTCTTATTATATACTATGTCATGAATATGACTGAGATGTGAAGTTTAATAAAAAGTATCCGTATAAAAATACATAATTATACATAACTAAGCAAATATAATTTGGTAAACATATAATTTGTATTCGTTCACACAATTTTATAATTATCAGTTAATTCAATAAGGGAATTGTTGGATTTAAATTTCTTTACAAAATATACGGCTTACATCTGTCTGCCTGGGATTGTTTCCCTGCATAAGATTGATCGTGTACAATTACCGATATATAGATTGAATACTATAATTACCAGACTGTAGGCAGACCTACCTGACAATGCATGCAAAATGTCATCTACAGGTGTGTGTGTGTGTGTGTGTGTGTGTAACAAATATATATATTTAAATATATGTAAATATAGATATTTTGTACATTCTTATATATATATTATTTGAAAACATATTAACTTTCGCTTATTTGATTACTTATATATATATATTTCTGTGTCTCTCGTCATAGCTAGGCACCATGCCGTACTTCGTCCGAAGGGTGTCTGTCCTTGGTAGCTCGCAAATATTTCTCCCTATATATATATATTTATATATATGGTTTAGGAAAATGACTCAAAAGTTTCATGTCAACATAACTGAGTTTTTTACTATAGCTTTTGTGCATATAAATGTATATTTTTCAGGAAAATGACTCAAATATGTATATGTTTCAGGAAAATGACTCAAATATATAAATGTATATGTTTCAGGAAAATGACTTAAACATATAAATGTATATGTTTCAGGAAAATGACTCAAATATATAAATGTATATGTTTCAGGAAAATGACTCTCAAATTTATCATTTCACCAAACTGGCTTTTTAAAACAACAACATTTAATTTCATACCAGTAGTTGATAGCAATTAAATTGTTTAGAATCAGTAGTGGACTATCACAAACTGACTTATATGGTGAAGTGGTTTTCAAACTTCGTAAGATCCTTTGTCATAATCGAGTTCATACCTTTATTAAACTTGTTTAAAAGAGAATCAAAAGACGTTAAGACGGTATAATTTTGCAACGTACTGCATGTTTAGTGGTGGACCCATTTACAGTTCGCCTCCATGTTTTCCTCTTTGATTGTGCGACGACCGGACAGATTGTGGACCATATGATGACGTCTACCTAAATCCTTATAGGACAGTAGCGTTTAATATTGTTTTACCGTATCCGTAATCTTGTTGCTCTTGTTTCTGCCAAGTCACTGAGTACTTACTTTGTGGCTTTCTAGGCTTTTGTTTTTTATATTATATATACATGATCATCTATTTGTTTTATTTATATTGCCTATTAATGCTGCCTTGTTTGTTAGAGATTATAACCTGGTGGGATATTTTTACTGTCCCGTATATTGGGATGACAATAGGAGTGAGGTTTGGTGCCCCCTAGAACCTGGTTTAAACCCCCAGCAGTATTTTCTTGCCACTGACCGTTCCAAGGTGGTAACTATTGTCAACCCTATCGTGTTTATGATATCCTATCTTGCCTTGTATTCATCGTTAAAGTTGTTCTTTGTTTCTGTGTGTGTTTGTGGTTGACTGTCGTCCTTGAATGCTATTTTTCCTGTTCGATTTGCTTGTAGAGCGTTATCTTTCCTTTTCGATAACATCTTTATAAGATACGATAAAACTGTTTACCGCCAGCTGGTTGGTATTCCTATGGGTACTAACTGTGCGCCAGTTGTCGCACATATGTTTTTTTACTGCTATGAAAGAGATTTTATGTTGAGTTCGTCACCTGCTAGCCAGAGTGAAGTTGTTGATGTGTTTAATATTACATCTCGGTATCTAGATGACATACTCAATATTGATAATCCGTTCTTTGCTCGTATGGTTATTAACATTTATCCACCAGAGCTCACGTTGAATAAAGCCAACATTTCAGATACTGAGGCAGCATTCCTCGACCTTCATCCCTCGATTTCTAATGATTTCATACATACTTAAATCTATGATAAGAGAGATGACTTCAACTTTAACATCCTTAACTATCCACTCCTGGATGGGGATACTCGTGCTACATCATACGAGGTTTATATCCCCCAGCTCATTCGTTTTGCTAGAGCCTGTAATGATGTTATAGACTTCAATGATCGAAATCAAGTTATTACAAATGAACTTCTTCAGCAGGGTTTACGTTATCACAAACTACGTAGATCTTTCTCAAAATTCTACCGCCGCAGCGAAAACCTACTGGAAAAGTACAACACCAACCTTAAAACCCTTCTGCGACTAGGATTATCACAACCCTTATTTTATGAAGATGTGGTCTATAAACTTCGTAAATTAAAGGGATCTGGTGGATTTCATGACCACTTTACAAAATTAATCAGGAAATTCGTCAGAAAAGGGTACGACCCTTTAGTATTACAACGCACTGCGGGTAGTGATTGACCCTTCTAGTCAGTCACTACGCTTCACTTTTCCCTCGTGCGATGACTGGATAATATCTTGGGACTCTATGACTGCATCCACTGAAACCCCGACCCGATGACTGGATAATCTCTTGGGACTCTATGACTGCACCTACTGAAACCTCGACCCGATGACTGGATAATCTCTTGGGACTCTATGATTGCACCTACTGAAACCCCGACCAAGGGAGGGAAGTGCATGAGCTTTCGTCCCTCGGGTTTTCAGGTCGTACCCTAGATTTTTTTTCTCTTTGGCTGCAACTGCTGTGGTTGTTCAGTATGATTCTGGATACATCCTGAGATGTTCTTTATTTTGTATTCTATATAGCTTTACAACAACGTCTTAAGTGTTTCTCTTTTTTTTTTCTCTGGATGTGGACTTTATTGTTATAGAATTCCTTTTGCTGGGATGTAGTTTTATTTGTACACTGTCTTGTCTATTTGGGCATTGAAGACAGGATAATAGCAAGGATTGTGTACACATACAATCGATTCAAGCTAACCTGTAGGCCTTATTGCCTACTGACCGTTTCTAGTCGGTAACCCTGTCTTCAACACCCTTTCTGGTGTATTTTTTTTTTATTGTATAATTAATTAAATATTGCTTCTCGTTTAAATTACAGTGCGGACCTACGATGCCATTGCGTTTGGACGCTATGGTTTCTATAGGACCCTATATCGCATTTTTGTATATCTACTTTTATTACTTATTGGTACTTTGCGATCTCCGAGCCCAATCATGATGGCTTAATAGTAGAATACCACTTAACCCGGTGTTAGTGGGAAGGAGAGGTGATGCACCTTATGACAAGAGTCAATCAAACCGGATATGCTGTATTTTCTTTCTTGAGTGTGTTTATTGCCTCCAATGGATCCCCTTTCAGTACTTATTGATGAAACAATGCTATTGTAATGTGTCATACAACTGTTCTGATGTAAATAACAAGATGAGCTGCGCTTTCTTCGCAATCGTGAGTGATTAAACTAGACAACTTTTTGGGATTTCTCTGGAAGTTTTGACAAAATCATAGTTTTATATTAATTGCATCTGCCAGATAATCACGGAAGTTATCATTGAACGATATAGGCTAGTATCAGTATGCCTCCTATATTACTCATCTGATACTCTAGTGGTTTATTTTGTACAATTTTTTTTTACGAGAAGGTGCAGCACAATGATTCGCTTTCCAAAAAACACATGAACTAAAAGATCATATAATGGCCCACATATATACTGAAAGGAAAAAGAAACGCGACACAGGAATTTCCGCTATATATTGTATATACTTCACACTTAATTCCATATATATTCCAAGGAAACCTACGATGTTTTGTAAAAAAACAAACGTTGCAGTTTGTTAGAGAAGTGACACAACTGTGATGTTGTAGACGTTTCAATCACAGTACACGTTGTAACAAGAAATTCATACATGTTGAAGTTCCTCTTTGAGGCAAACGCGTACTCTGTCAATAATGAAACTTTACAGGAATACTATTTACTGTGTTACGTGTTGTTTAAGTTTTTTTTCCGAAAGGAAAGATCTTACGTAGCCATGTACCATTCGATTAACAGCAGCATATTGTACATACAATATATAGCGGAAATTCCTGTGTCGCGCTTCTTTTTCCTGTCAGTATATGTATATGCTAATCTGACTTGTTCTGTCTTTATAGAAACGTTATTAACTGAAACTGGTTGGGTCTCTTTGTCCGATCGAAGAAATATCCAAACGTTGACATTTATTTACAAGTTTATTAAAATGGAGATTAGCCGGGTTACTTGAATGAAATGAACTATTTCCTTCAACTATTTCAGAATCAAATCCTTATAACTTGAGATATAATTCCGACTTCGTTACTTTACCCAGACGAACTGAAATATATTCACTGTCAGTCTTACTATCATCTCTAAAGCTATGGAAAGAATTTGATATTAACACTCATGAATCACCATCTCTCTCGTCTTTTAAAACCAGACTTAATATTATTTCAAACCACTGACAGTGCTTAAATATTACATATTAGGCGAGAGACACCTTTCAGTTCAACATGCGCGCTTGAGAAACAATTGTAGCAAATTAAACGCTGATCTTTATTTTAATCATTTGGAGAATAATCCCAAATGAGTCTGCGGTGGAGTTGATGACGCTGAGCGCTACTTTTTTTTTCTTGGGGGAGAGGGGTGGGGGGAGGGGGGGGGGGGGGGGTTATAATTTTGTATACGTTTTAGAAAAGAAAGGCGGCAATTATTTTTAGATTCTCGAGATTTCCATCCTTTAATTCCAACGAGCAACTAACAAACGGGCACAATCATTTTCTATTCAAATACGTTCAAAAATACATTAAGCACACTAAAGACTTCCAAAATCCTTGATTCGTATCAATAATTAATATATCAGCGTGTTTTTGTCTATATGCTGTCGTCGTTATTTTTATTAGCCTGATCAGGGGTGCGGGGTGTTTTGTTGATTGAGATTATGTGGGTGATGGATGGCACGGCATTGTTTAACATTTATATATATTATAATTTAAATGTTTTCTTTCTTTTCCTTTTTTCTTCTCAAATTCATATTCAACTGTATTGTTACAATATTTCAAACCGATAACCACATACAATTGTCAGCCACAATGGAGATAACTCTAACTAATGTTGTAGTAACTTGTAGTTCAATCTATTTGCATATATTTCCAGTAATATTGTGATGTGTAATACATATATTGTAACATCTGCAATACATATTATTAAACTAAATACTGTGCTAACAAATGTGAGCTACTATAAATGTGCAAAAATAAACAAGCTGATATTTACCCTACCACATAGCAGTGAAAATCTTATATGTTGCACCTACCACGTCCTATCTAATGAGTCATAACGCTATGGTAGGTATAGAATATAAAACCATAATAACATAATCCTCACAGATACACTACACCTGGATATGTTTTGTAAACTTTGATATAATTGATAAAGCGACAAATTTATTATAACTTTCTTTTCTTAATAAACAGTAAATTTACACCAAAAATATATTTTAGTATCTTTTTTATTTTGTATACTGCCATGTACGAGTATATGCCAACTATCTTCTTTTTATTAATCAGTAACTACACATTTTTTGAAGTAAAGGGGTTACCACCCTTCTCGAGCCGATTACCCCTCTGTCGTCGGCGCAATTTCAACTACTCCTAAAACAAACTGGTGAAGACCTGGTGAAGGGTTATTATAATCAAAATGCATGCATTATTACGAGTTCATTATAATTAATTCTGGTTAAAATACGTCATTGGAAAATTGTAGAAGTGAGCTGCATTTAACTGCCAACGCTTTTATTGTATCCATGCTCCATTCATTCAAGTACATACAGCAGATGGGATGGTTAACATTGCAGATATAAATGCGCATAATACTTGAATCAAACATACGATGAAGCACTGCATGACATAACAAGGGCCATGCAACGCTTTTGAAATCTCACGCACGTCATGTTCGAAATATTCTTTAGAGTACATAAACGAAGTTTTTTTTTTTTAATAGTAAAATCACATGAAATGGCTATCTACCTGAAATGAAACCTACAATTGTAGTGTACGATAAATGAAACAAAGAAACGCTTGTCAAAATTACTCCGCTGAACACTTTTGAATGGATTCATGAGGAATATTGAAAGAGCGTGCAGATTTCGATAAACGCACGAAACTCGAGAGTAAGTGTAAGAACAAATGGTACACGCTTGATACAGCCTCCATGGACCTATCCTAGATACAGTGGATGCGCAGTAAGTACGGGGAAGTAATTATTAGAGAATATCTCACGTGGAAGCAACACGTAGACAATCAGTCGGCTAAACCATATGCACACTATAAACTACAATTACTGCTCGGAAGCCTTGGGTTTCACTTAATAACTAATATTTCCTAAAGGGTCACTGTCCGTAAGTAACACAGATATTATTGAGCATGAGGAAATAACTGTCTGATTTTTATTCGGTGAAATATGTACATGAAAACATGAGCATAGTCTCAAACATATAATGTGTAATAATAAATTCGTGATTTAAAAAAATAAAATTATTTATTTTATGATAATCTGTGTTTTATCTGTGAAATAAAAGTGTATACCACACTGAGGAATATAGAGTTTTATTTCCACAGTAGCTGCCGGGACTACTTTTTTAATGTACAACCAACACAAATGCATGCACAGTAACACGGATCACAAGATATTCCTACTGTTATACTGTTAAATCCACTGTTTATTTAATTACTTCTTTCTGTGACGTTAATCATTTAGAGGTTTTAAAAAAGGCGACGTCATGTAACGTTTCGTTACGTCTTCATGGCTAGTAAAGAAGCGTGTATAAAACGGTTTAGTTACTGAAATTGCTTAAATAATTGTTTGTAAAATCATAAAATAAAAAGAAAATTTGTTATTTTGTCGTGAATAACATATTTTATTTCATCGAGAAGTGAGAAAACTTTTATATTTTCACTCATTCTTCGCATGAGTGAAAATATAAAAGTTTTCTCACTTCTCGATGAAATAAAATATGTTATTCACTCATGCTTCGCATTCGTGAAAATATAAAAGTTTTCTCACTTCTCGATGAAATAAAATATGTTATTCACTCATGCTTCGCATTCGTGAAAATATAAAGTTTTCTCACTTCTCGATGAAATAAAATATGTTATTCACTCCAAAACAACAAATATCCTCTATTTTTCTTTGTAAACACCGCTGGGACCGAAATATTTATATTTCTGTTGCTCACGTGACATCCCTTATTTGGTGTTGATCATAGAATGTCTTAAATCATTTAACTGTCTCTTGTAGCTCAGTCGGTAACTCGCTTGTCCCTTACTACTCACGTCCCTTACTACTTACGAGTGTAATTTTAGCGTGGGCTTTGGAAACGGTAGATTTCTTTTTTTGTACAGCTATTGCATTCCGTCAAAACATCTTGTTTTTATCTAGTAAATATTCAGCAATGGTAGTTGTGTAATGCTTGTCAACGTAATTATTTTGTCTGTTGGGCTAACAGTTACGGACAGTGTCCCTTTAAAACTAAATGCCCTAATGTATTCAAAAACTTAGGTTTACAGTAAACAAAAATATGGTCAGAACATTGGTATTCTGCAAAACCTTAGTTGTCGAGCAGAAACAGAGGTTCTCGCTGAAAAACTGCAACAAGTAAAATGTCGAGCTGCTTTGGTTTACATAAAATTATATATGTATATGTAATATATATTATGGAGTAGTACACTTTAATCTTGGAGTCATTCAACTCATCGGTAGCTGCACAAAAGACACAAACCAACAGCTTCAAATGACATATACAAGTTGTTCTTCTACCATGGATTCATTATAGAATGGAACGGAACTTGATCCCTACTATGGCCAATGACTCACATAGCATTGAGGAATTTAGAGATATGCCTACCACATTGCTGGTTCACATCTTTTCTCTAACTAGAATCTTCCTTGTAAAACGTGTTATTTGCAAAATGCTACAATGGAAGTCGACTGTTTCATCGGCAAGTTTTTACACAATACACTTTTATTGTATGAAGAATCCGTTTTATTTATTGAAAGAAGAAAGAGTATGATATTATTGTTTGTTTTGTAGTGTTATCCTTAGTCTTATCCTTAAAGGGTGATATTCATCATAACTCAATAATCCTGACTAATTACACACGTTGCGGCGAGGTCACCAGATCGTGTTAAAAGCGTCCAAAATAAGTGCATATATAAGATCAACGCAATGCCTATATAAAAGTAAGTATACACATCAGACAGGAAAAGTAGCGTTTACAGAACACAGTCAACCAAAAATACTCATTAAAACAAACAACAAATACAATGTTAACGAGAAACAAGACAAGTGACATCACGAAAACAAACGGGTCGGCAATATGAATAGGCAATGGAACGGCCAATGGCGAAAAGGCCTTTGAGGGTTTACGCCAGTGTCTAAGGTACACTAAACCTCACTCATTCTTACTCTATCATCATCCCAATAAAACGGTACATCGTTATAAAGAAATTCCTGCCTGGTGATATTCTCATGCAACCAGCATTAATAGGCAATATGAGTATAACACATAGATGATCATGTATATATGAATATAATATGAAAAACTAAGAAAACTTCCACGCAAGTACTGTGACTTGACAGAAGCCAGAGCAAATAGAGAACAAACATTAAGGGTACGATACGTTTAAGACAAACACCATACGATACCGTTCTTTGAGGATTTAGGTATAATACTATTACGCTAGCATAGGGTCCACAGTCTGTCCGAATTTAGAATAAAAAAGAGATACATATAGCGCCGAACTGTAAATGTGTCAACCACTAAACATGCTGTGCGTAGTAAAATGATTAGGTCATGACCTCTTTTGATTACCTTTTTAACAAGGTGAATAATGATTGTGTGAAAGGGATTATAACCACGGATCTTACGAAGTTTGTAAATCACGTCCCCATAGAAGTCAGGCTGTGATAGTCCTTGTCGAAAGAAAGTTTCTTAAATTACTTTTATATTTTAAAAGAAGATCTTGGTTATCATGGTTATAGTAATACAATATTGCAAAGGGTTTTTGAAGTTAATGGTAACGGTAGCCCTGATGGAGAAGCTATTTAGTTATACAAGTACAAATATTACGAATAGTGAAGTCCACAACTCGACTGCAAGCTCTAGAAAAACGAATAAGTGGAGAAACATAGACCTCATAAGAATTTGCTCGGGAACATCCCCATCTAATGTGGATTAATTAACAATATCAAAATTAAAATAATTTCTCTTGTCATAGATGTTGCTAATTATTTCTCCATTTTCAATAAAGAGATGTAAATCGAGAAAAGAAGCGACAGTATCAGAAATATTGGCTTTATTGAGATGAAGTTCTTTAGGATAAATAGTGAATACCGTAGTAAAAAAGAATGGGTTGTCAGTATTCAATATGTCATCCAGATACCGAAAAGTGTTATCAAATGCTTCATTTACATCTTCATGAGTAGCTGGTGAAAGATAAAATGAAATATGTTTCATAGCAATACAAGCCTATGCAACTAATAAAAACAAAAACATATATAATAAAATAAAAATTCTAAATCACAAGGTCGATAGTTGTCATCAATGTGATCATTTAGTCCATACAGAGATAAATATTTGCTATACGTTTTTCGAAATAGTTTAATGTTTTCATTAAACGCACATTTTAAAGTTCTTGCATGTTGACATATATTTAAACCGATTCGTTATTTACCGTTTATCAATCGCTGACACAGTCCACGTTATAGATACACAATATGATACTCTTTAATGATGATGTGTGACCTAATATTATTATACAAGCAACTATAACATCATTTTACATCCACAATCAACTCCAAACACGACTGTTTGTCTTTACCAATCTGTGTGTTATTTATAGTCCTTTTTATTGTATATTTAATTTGCTACTTGTGGTAAAGTGCGGGCTTATTGTGCCATTGCGTTGTTTTTTTGGGTGCTGTGGTTTCTTCAGGACTTTTCTATCTCCTGTTTTGGTATTTGACAATGCTGCCAAGACGGGCTTCCACACAGCCATGTTGCTGCGCTTCCATTCCCAGCTAACTAGTTTAAACGTATTTATTTTACATCGACTGTAACGAAAATCTCTCTGAAGGTATTTTAATCACTCTCGATGTCTTCCTGGGTAAAACCAGTGCAAAACAAATTCAGATAAAGCGTCTTGCTCAGGGACACAACACATATGCTCATGACGGGCATCACACCCACGACTTTTCGATCATGGGTCAAACACTCTACCATTGGACCATAGCGCTCCACATATGCAAATGCATTCCCAGATGATTGAAGACGGTAAGAAAGACTTAGCCACAAGTCATTTTCATTGAAGACGGTAAGGAAGGTTTAGCCACTATAGCCATGTTCTTCCAGATAAACCCTCCTTGGTATGCTACTCTTTTGATAAGCTCCTTTCATGCAGACTCACTGTATTTGTGCAATAGCATCCCTGAGTAAGCATAAACTTTATTTCATTTACACTACAGACAATAGAGTATATCATATTTATTTAGCTGGTCTGACAGTTCCATTAAAGTTAAAAAACCTCTTGGCTCTTTAATGAATTACAAGCTATTTTTATTCCGATTCTTGCAATTAGTGAAGCAGTATCTCACAGTATCTTGGTATTTAACAAAAGCAAAGACTGCGGATTATTCTGGATGTGTCATGCTAAACATTTTTTATATGGTTAAACGCATGATACACTGTGCTCAGAAAACTATATAAATGTTCCATATGTCGCTGCAGTTGCACTAATATGTGCACATCTGAGATATACATAAGCTGTTTCTTTAACAAAAATATAGCATATTAACCATTGAGTTGTTTTTATTATGTTACATCAGGATGCCATCCATTCTTGTATTTTCAATTTACATTTGAGTATTGTTAACTGTTTTGTCAAAAGGATGTCTCAAAAAACATATTAGCTAGGAGACTAAATACGTTGTCTTGCACTTATCATTGTCTATAAATAGAAACGTTTTAGCAGATACATTGATTTATATGAGACACAAAATCTACGTCAATGAAATTACTGAAAGTGCATCTGAAGCATTATCAGTACATTGATATATGAAATTATTTACGTAGAACCGAATGAATTTCGGGCCGAAAGAACAAAATAACAAAACTGGCATAAATCAACCACCTTAGAATATGCAATAAGCTAAATGGGAAGACATAGAGATTATTTAACTGCTGGGATCGATTATAGGGAAATCATTCACGAGTGGTAGACGTGTGGTTCTTTTCAAGAACGAGCTTAGGCGAGTGAGTGAAAAAACAAAGCACGTCTACCATCAAGTAAAGGATTACCCAATAATCGATCCCAGCAGTTAAATAATCTATTTATTACATTTAAATTACGTTTTTGCAAACAAATATTCGCTTTATTGCACGTTATCGGCGGATGACGTCGACGTCAGCAACACTTTGTTGACGTCACGACTCAACGTCGCAAGTTATTATTGTGTTCTAAGTTAGCAACGTTAGTTATTATTGTGTTTTGAGTTAGTTATTAATATTTAGCGAATATGAATATTCTTGCACTGAGAAATCCCGATCTTTCACGCATAGAAATGTAATAAATAATCATCTACAATAATCATCTTCCAGCTTACGCCTTTGTTAATGTAGTAATACAATATCATTATATCATGATACATAATACACACGTTTTACAAAGCGACTATTGATTCAAAGCATCATTAGCACGTATTATCCAAATAAAACTATAAACAGGAAGAGATATGGGCAATATAAATTGTCTAGTAATCTGGCATGTTGAGTTATTAAATAGTTTCGTTATTTAAACATGAAATTTAACGCTGCACAGATAAAAATTAATAAAAATGTGTTATGATACGTTTGCTAGCTGCGATCCATAAGTGCTTCCATGGTTCAAATCGAAAGTGTTAACGGATATTTGAAGACGTATTGTAATTGTTTCATTTGTGATGATAAACACAATGTTTGTTCCGTCTTGGCACTATATTAGCATAGTTTCGTTTGAGCGATATTCTATGCAGTGGAATTGAATGAATTTCACATTCTAGTATATTCGTATTATAAATTATCTTAAAAACGTCAAATCTTACAAAAAAACTATTTCTTCTAATTGAGATGCGAGTGACCTTATGGAATAAATAGTAAATCTGCGACATACATATAACACCAACTCCAACAGGATGTCCCTCCATCATAAATGTAGGCCTACAAGTGTCATTTTGTATGGCAATTGCTTATATTCTAGCCGAAGGCTTATATTTTCTTCAAACTGTGTATTTATGTATTGTATAGTATTAACAGAAAAGGGTGAGAGTGAGGTTTGGTGAACACTATAACCGTTTTGTCGCTGACCGTTCCAATGCGGTTGCTCTAATGTCAACCATATTTTGTTTATGATGTCACACGCCTTGCTTCTTAGCATTGTTATTATTGTTTGCTTTAATGCGTGTTTTGGTTGACTGTGTTCTGTGAAAGTCACATTTCCTGTTCGACATGTATACCTATGTTAATATTTAAACAATACGATTATACATGAATAACACTAAATTTCATATCTCTCTCTCTCTCTCTCTCTCTCTCTCTCTAAACCAGTGCTTTTTGAAAGGTATTTTGTAGATGTATGTATTTTCTTATTCTTATATACGTATATATAGCAAATCTACTAGTAAATTCATTAGGTGGTCGAGTGGGCTAACGCGTCTGCTATTGGGCGAGGCGCTGTGTCGGTGTTAGTGTATAACAGGGCTGCGTGTTCGAATCAATTGGTAAGTGGTTTGTACAACATTTTCTCCACATATACTATTTAATGTTTGTACTTGTATCTTATAGATCCTATGTTAAGGAAAGTTCGTTATTATGAATTTAATTCTCTCAAAATAATAAATAATTATTCTAAATTCATTGTATCAGTATCGATCTGGCCTCGTCTTTCTATGGTGAATGTTTGTATAGGTACCTGAGGTTTTAATCATGTAATGTGAATCCTCTATCGTATCAATATACGCAATGGTTGTCGTTATTTGACGGAAAAATCCCGAAGATATCCGATGCGTTCAAGAGTAAAGTCTTAGTATCACCCGGTTTCCGAATCAATCGTTTTATGTTGACTTGGTGGCTGAGTGGGCTATCGCGTCTGCTATCGGGCGAGGCGCTGGGTCGATGTTGGAGTCTAGGGCTGCGGGCTCGAATCCGTTGGTAAGTGGTTGGTACAATGTTTTCTCCACACATATATATTTATATATATACCTCAGCGGCATTAAACATTCCGTATATCATAGTTTAATAGACATTGCTGTTAAAATCTATATTGTTTATTCGATTATTACATAATAAAGGTTCAGAAAAAAAGAACATATTAACAGTGTTTATAGCTTTCCGTTTAGATCGTTCCTTTGTGTACTTAATATAGCATTAATACCATATATCCACATACGCATGTGCATGCAAACTTAAAATAAATAATAGATATACTAAATCAGAAACTGATAAAAACACACATCAAAATATATCAAAATATATCAAATTAAGAATCTTGCGTATTCCCTAAACGAAAATACGGTGAGTATGCCCATAAACCAATATGAATGTGAATGTTTAAATACAATGTTTTAAAAGCAGTTGGAAAATATCAATACTTTCTAAAAACGATGTTTTTCTTTCTAAAAACGATGTTTTTCTAAGGCCACTATCTTTGTCGTGTAATATGTAGCTTAACGTTAGATTTCAATTTCAAAGGGATTTTATAATTTGATTAAACGTTCGTTCTGTCTAATTATTAAGTACGGTGACATGACTTCTTTACACGCCGGGGAACCAATTATAAATATCGGAGCTTTAGAATACAATTAGTATTATAAGGATACCACGTTGAGAGTAATTTGACAGCTTGAGGTGATAATCACTCCAGAAATTAAAGTTCAATGTCTGCCTAATTTTTAACGTGTATTTACATCATGAGTATGAGTCACACTATCGGAGCGCCGTGATATTGATTGCATTAGCACTTCTATTTGCTGAAAATATCAATACAAATAGTACACGTGTAAACTGAACTCACGGTTTGAATCATATCGTTGGAAATGATGCAATATTTTGTATTCAGTATAATCGTGAACGCACATCTCGCTTTTTGCAACTTCCCCAAACAGACAGTTCCAAGTCGTAACCCTGTATTCTATGGAAAGCCGTAGGGGACCCCCGAAGTTATTAGTTTTTTTACTCTTTTTCTGTATGATTTTTCTCGGCGCATTTTTCTATCGCCGAAGTTATTTTCACGTCTTCGATTATCTTCGGTACTATCTTCGGCGCATTTTCCTATCACCGAAGTTATTTTTCACATCTTTGCCACCGAAGATAATTTCGCTATCGGTCGCAAAATCTTCGGTGACAGTGTGAGCGAAGATTATTCTGAGCGAAGATTATTTTAACATAAAGAAATAAAAATCTTCGGGGATTGTTCACAAAATCGTCGGTGACAGTGCGAGCTTGTGTGTACGCCGAAGATTTTCTAGTACTGAAGTTAATCGAAGATGTGAAAAAATAACTTCGGCGTTAAAAAAATGCGCCGAAGATAGTACCGAAGTTAATCGAAGATGTGAAAAAATACCTTCGGCGATAGAAAATGCGCCGAAGAAAAATCATATAGAATATACATGATATATAGTAAAAACATTAATAACTTCGGGGGTCCCCTACGGCTTTCCATAGTATTCACTTCATTGTATGTTTATTTTGCTCTTTGTGGTACAGTTGTTAACCTACGGTGCCGTGGCGTGTGGGTGCTGTGGTTATTTCTATAGGACCGTTTTTCTCAGGTTTTTATTATTCTGATGTAGATAATAAGCCTGTCTATCAAAAACAGGTCTGTCATATAAATATATATATTTGCCCATAAATCTCAATATGAATGCTCGTCATTAACTACGAATGTGACATTTAAGTCGTTTCCTTTGTAATATTAGCTTCAAGCTGTGGAAATGTTTATTGTCTACACTATTATACGGGGCGCTTGTTTCAGCCAAAGGTTTTTCTGCAGTAGCTTGAGCAATTTAAATAATCTGTACATCAATTATATATCATTAGAATTGGTATTTTAAGTGGTAAATAAAAATACCTTAGTTTTGAAAATCAGTTGAGAAATAAATGTTTTACAGCCCAAATGATTTTTTGATGGGGCATTTCCCATGTAAATTATTTGTTGGTGGGACAGCAGAAAATTTGGCAATTTCAAATAACGTCAGCTGGCCATCACATTTTGGTATAGAAACTTTCAGTGTCTTAATTTACAAATATCCAACAATTTAAAAACATTTTTGGATACAAATTCTATAAAAAAAATCAATATTTTCATGCAGCAGAATTTTGCATTAAAAATGCCCCATCAAAAACAGTTTTTGCGCATGAATTTTTTATTTCTCAACCGATTTTGAAAAAGCAAGGTATTTTTACTTATCACTAAATATGTCTGTTTCATTGATGTACCACTTATTTAGGTACTAAATAAATTTTGTCTGAAAAGTCCAAAAAACATTCGGCTGAAACAAGCGCCCCAATTAATAGCAAGTATCCGCTTATTAAGTCACATACTTGATATTGTCATTTGGACGCTATTTTAACAAGCATGGTCTCAGTAATACGTTTCATGATTGTTTTTTGCAACAGAAGACACTTCCCAGGATGTTCCATTAATTTTGTTGAACATGGCATGAAGTATACCACAGGCTGAGAGCAAATCAATTCAGATGAGGGTGAGGTTTGGTGCACTCTATAAACGTTTTTGCCACTGACCGTTTCGGGTTCAGAAATTAGTTATACAGTGACATGTTCGCGTGTACTTTTTTATTTATTAGAACACGCCTACAGCAATACCATTTGTTGATTATGTTGAAAGGTAAACACTTAACTATATCACACTGTGTATTGCCCCCTGAACAATATCTTAAGAGGTGCGTTTTTTAATTTGTCAATTATTTTAAATTTATGATAGAGAAACCATTGTTTTCTACCACACTTTTCTTTGCCATGAACTGAAACAAGAAAGTGATCTTCCATCCGATATCATTTACTTGCCAAATAATACTGATAGCAAAGTGTTGCAAAAAGAGAAAGACCACAGCCTATGTATAAACTGAAAATATATATTATTGAACGTCGTAGTTTTACAGGAACTTGAGTATTCAACAGCTTCACCAGTCTGAGCAAAGACGAAGTACCTTTTGGATAAGAATTAAGAAGCGACGACTCTATTATCAAAACGTCTCCAAGAGAGAATAATTTATGGGGAGGTTGTCAGACAAATGTAATTATCCAGGTTTGAAACGCTTAAAATTAACTTCAGTATTTTAAGAAGTAACAAGATGTAAAACACTGAGCATGTGTAGATATAAAAAAATATTTTAGTTATGTTATTCCGTAAGGATAAATCTCTTGCTGAATTTCATATTTGATATAAGTACACGTAGTGTGTGCTTATTTGTCCTGCAGTGGTTCTTACAATTTAAAAAAAAGTATTTCATTAATTTATAATAAATGACCATAAACTTGTTTACTACGTCAATTTAAAACATTCAACAATCACACCATTCTACGACAAGAGGCTGAGCCAAATACTCTGTTGAAGTCGAATGTCACATTATTCATGCCACTTAGTTTTATTTACACGAACACTTCATGATTCAAAGCCCACTAATGTCCGATAATGTTTATTGGTTGTAATTTAATGGTGTTGGTTCATTAATAATGCGCGCTATTGGGAGGAACAATGCTTTAATGTTTCAAAATTCGGGAATGTTTGATATACTAGAAAGTATATTAAGCAGTCATGAATCAAGTATTCATTCACAAACTGCACTGTATAGTTTTCAACTGTTGACATGCATTCTTGCTGAACCCCGTGCTCTTTAAATATGCTATGTAGTAGAGTTGTTATACCATTTCTATCTTCGTAGAGTATAAGATAGAATGGAGTTGTACTCTTAAATAAAATAGTTGTTTAAAAAAGTTACCTTTTTTATGATAGCGACCTCGGAATCGCAGGGGGAAAGGACTGGCTTGGTGGGTTCGCGTCAGAGAGATTGAAGATTCTTATTAAGTAACGTAAACATTACAATGTTTCTTGTTAAGTGATACAATGAATAATATTATATACAACAGTCAGTCATGATAAGTAGGTGCAAAGACATGAAGGCAATGAGCAAAACATGATTTATACGGAAAAGTGTACAAACATATATTGAACATAAGGTGGTACAACTGACAAAACATAGAACAAATGCAGTGTGTATGTATGTACATATATACATATTGAAATATCATGAAACACGTTAAAGCATATATATATATATGCAAAAGATGGTATAGTATTTAACTTTAAGTGAGATTTACAGTACAATTTGTCGATTAACTATTTTTTGTCGTATAATTGTCGTTTGATATACAAATTTATCAAGTTTTGAGATATCAGAAAAACTGACAGACTGCATTAGCGCAATCAATTTATAAACGTTTGGTCTAATAAAGTAACGTGATTTAATATATTGTTTTCGAATGTCAGTGTATGCTTGACATATACAAATAAAGTGGTATTCGTCTTCTAGATCACCAGAATTACAAATTAAAAAGTGGCGTTGGTCATGGTCGATTCTGTTAACACCATAACGACCTGTTTCAATCCACAGTTGATACGATGACAGTCTTAGCTTTGTAAGTGCAATACAAAATTGTTGTGGTATTTCATCTACATAATACTCAAAATTAAAACTTGTCTTAAGTAGTCTGTATGTACACAAAGATCGACTGTTATTTACAGTAGTATACCATGACTGAATAAATTGATCGATTATTCTTTGCTTGAACAAAAGATGAAAAGTAAGTAAATTAACCCCATCTGGGTTGATCAATACATCAGACAAACCGGTATCATTTAACAATGTTTTGACACGAGAAACCAAATTAGTTTTACTTCTGTGACAATCGAATGTTAATGACTTGTACAAATGTTGTAAAATGATATTATCAGATCTAACAATTTTGCACCAATACTTAACAATACGGACATACCTATTAACAGACATAACTCGATATATATATAGTAGCATTACAAGTCGATTGTTTTACATGCAACAGAGATTTAAGGAATTTTAAGTGAATTCTTTCAATTGTTGTAATTTTACTAAATCCCCAGAGCTAACGAAGACCGTCAGAATGTGCGATGGAAAAAGTTAACCTACGTCTCATCTGTTCAAGTTCGTTGTCATTTCATTTGATTTGATTTATGATTAGAAACATGTTGTAGTGTTATAGTATTTTTCCCATTTGCTTTTTTAATTAGTTTAACCCAATTTCTGTTTTTATATGGTGTCACATCAATTTTACAATGCAACCAATTGTACGGTCAATGTTCTAATGTGTATTTTACTTGTTACGAATTATCATACATTGTATTATGATATACTTTTACTCAACACAATTTTGTTAAGTTGTTTTAAACATCGTGTTATTGATGCTCTCTGTATGTTGACGACTTTGTTATATGTTATCGTTCAAAAAACATGAACACTATTGAGAGACAACTTCAACAATGTCTCAATAACTTCAGACCTGGTCGGATGAAAATGGTTTCTAAATTTCAGTTCCAAGCTGGACGGCTCAATAGTATATGGACCGACTCGCAAGTCATACTTGCAGATGCTCGATCCTATACATAATCAAGGATTACGACTCGCCGTAGGTGCCTTCCGTACATCACTAGCCGAAGGTCTATAATTTGAAGCTAATGAACCATCACTGTCTCATAGACGGGACAAATTAGCCCTTCAATATGCCATTAAATTATAATCTAACCCTTCAAACCCAAATGTCGATACTGTTTTTAATCCTAGTTATGAACCTCTTTTTGATCGAAACCGAATGCCATTCGACCATTTGGTCATCGTATTAAACAAAAATTAAGAGACAGTGACAACGACCTAAATTTGATTGCCAAGTACAAAGTACCACAAATTCCACCGTGGACTTTGGAAACACCAACAATTATTTTTGATCTTTGTAATAGTAACAAATCCAATACAGACCATACTGTCTTTCAAAGCAAATAACTTTAATGAAATTAAATCGAAATACAGTAAATTTCGACATGTATACACACACAGATGGTTCTAAAGATGGAGATAAGGTAGCTGCAGCAGCTGTTGTTCACAAACAGAGCATAAACAGCCGCCAGCCTGACAAGGCCTCTATCTTTTCAGCTGAACTTAAGGCAATTGAACTTGCCTTAAATTATATACAGGAATCTGATGATGACCATTTTGTAATCTTTTCTGATTCCATTCCATCTCTTCAAGCACTGGGTAATATGAAACATGATAACCCAGTTGTGCTGCAACTTTTAGAAAAGTACAATTCTCTTGTAGTTGATGAAGTTATTATTTTCTGCTGGCTTTCAATTCATGTAGGAATACTGGTAATGATAAAGCTGATAGTGCTGCTAAAGCAGCATTAGGTTTACATATATCTAATGCCAAATTACCTTATACTGATTTTAAAAGTTGTATTAACACATATATTCGAAACTCTTGGCAAGCCGCTTGGGATTTGTCAGTTAACAATAAACTCCATTTAATTAAACCTTTACTCGGGGAATGGCGTTCTTCTAGTAGACCCATTCGTCGAGAAGAAGTTGTTCTAGCCCGGCGCAGGATAGGGCAAATACGTTATACTCATTTAAATGTATTAGAAGGTGAACAATTACCAGAATGTATACCCTGCTTTGCACCGTTAACGGTCAAACACTTCTTGTTGGAAAGTGTAGACTTTCATCCTAAGGTAATACTATGAAAGAGTTATTTGATACTATAGATTTTAGTCTTGTTTTAGATTTCCTGAAAGAAATCAGACTAAATAAATCATTATAATATGTTCTTATATATACTGAAAGGAAAATGAAACGCATAATCAAAAAATTGCCTATACTATATTATATACACCTAATTCCACGTAATATTCCAGATATATCTGAACGTGTTTTGTACCAAAAGGGGCTACAACTAATTACAGAAAGGACAACTCTGTCATGTAGTAGACCTTTTAATCAAAGTATACTTTGTTACACGAAATTCATAAATGTTGAAGTTTCGCTTGAAAAAGTCAAGCCATTTCAGTATTGTGTTTAATGTTAAGAGATTGCAACGTTTGTTCACCTGCTTGAGCCAAATACGCATTCTGCCGATACTGAAACTTTAAAGGGTTAACCATTGGTGTGTTCGGTGCTGTTTAAATCTCCTTTCCGAAAGGACATGCCTAATGTCGCCCTTTACCATTCGATTAGCAGTAGCATATTAAACATACAATATATAGCGGAAATATCCATTATGCGTTTCTTTTTCCTTTCAGTATATATGTACTTGTTTATACACCCGTTGACGGGCATTTGCTGATTTACATATAAAGTTTATATATTATTTGTAAATAGTTTTATCTTTATATATTTACATTAATTTTTAATTACTACTTCATTTCTTTATCTTTGATCAGTTTTTGCGCACAATATGACCTGTTTATGTGTCGACGTGCCGTAAAACACCTTTCATTCTTTCATTCATTATTGATTCGGAGCGTGTCTCACAACAATAAACGTTTTAGCTATTGCATTTAGACATGCACAACTACGTCATTTGCTAAAGCTGCACTATTTACACAGATAATTGGAATATCGCTGACTGAACGGCCATTTACCTCAAGCAGTGTTAAGTGTCTCAACTACGACATTTAGAATGATCTATTTGTGAGTCAGCTTCTTGCTAAAATAAGACGTGTATCGTAAATATTAACAAACATGCTATCATGTTTCGATATATATTCCAATCATAATCGTACATCCTACAACTTAATAATGGCAACTTTAGGGTACGTGTGAGGATTGGTTTACCCTAGAACCTAGTTTAACCCCTATCCCACCCCCACCCCGGGGCCTTCTTGCCACTGACCGTTCCAAGGCGGTAGCCCTATTGTCAACCCTTTTATGTTTTTTATGTCTTATTTGGCTTTTTATTCATCTTTAAAGTTGTTCTTTATTTCTCTGTGTATTTGTGGTTGACTGTCGTCCTTAAATGCTCCTTTTACTGTTCGATTTTTATAACTATATTTACACGCAAGTGGGATGTGGTGGGGGAGGGTTGGGGCGAAGTGGGGCGATGGGTGTGTTAATATTATACATTTGAGATTGGGATATCTTATCCATATACATGGGAAACAGTCTACAAACTGAGTATGCAACTAAATCATTGCACAACCTAACGTGGAAAGTATTTAATCAAACATTTCATTGGTACTACCTAGCTTGAAACGTCTATGTACATATTACAAACTTTGTATTTTTGAAAAGTTCATACGCATGCAATTTCTGCCTAAATTAGTACACGTCATTAAATGGTTTTGTATGATGCATGACAAATCGATTGTTACACCAATCGATTGTTACACCGATCGATTTTACATAAATGAGAAAAATGATCCTATAGAATTCCCAACACCCAAATGGGGCCGTATATCCGAACTGTACCACAAAGAGCAAATTAGCTATGTAATGAAAAGGAAAATACACAACACAAAGAGTGGTGAAGACAGGGTTACCGAATTGGAAAGATCCGACAACTCATTTCTATAATAAGATAACTAAACGACAATATGCAAAACATACAAATGTGACCATAGGTAGCTGTTATAAGATCAGTATGTCTGTATCCCGTACATCGTATGCATACACACTAAACAGGTAGCAATTATCACAAACAAGGGGAGACTTGGTTTCGCTGAGGCTTTTCGTTAGAGGCACTGTGATATATATATAAAAAAAAAAGGTCACTGCCTGGTACGGCTTCTATTATTTCAGTCATAATTACAGAATCAATCATCACCCAGATAACCGAAGATAAGTGCAATATAGTATGCACTGTTCCCAAATAACCTATTTCAAATTCAACACTAATATGCCGTATATATACTGAAAGGAAAAAGAAACGCGACACGGGAATTTCAGCTATATATTGTATGTACAATATGCTGCTGTTAATTGAATGGTACATGGCTACGTATAATCTTTCCATTCGGAAAAAAGACTGAAACAACACGTAACACAGCTAATAGTATTCCTGCAAAGTTTCATTATTGACAGACAACGCGTTTGGTCCTTGAAAGCATGTGAGTATGTATATATACTTAGGATGCAACATTTTGCAAACTCTACATTAAATATAGTACTGAACTGGCTCAATTTATCAAAGAGGAACTTCAACATCTGTGAATTTCTTGTTACAATGTGTACTGTGATTAAACGTCTACAACATCACAGTTGGGTCCTTTCTCTAACTAACTGCAACTTTTTTTTTACAAAACATTTTCTCTTGGTTATGTTTGTTGTGATATATCCTGCATTTGTTGACATTATGCATCTTTTAAATTGTCACATGTTGTTACTGTTGATCGGCGATTGCTTGTCTTTAATTTATAATTATTGGTCTGAAACTGTAGCAGGCGCAACTTATAATCTTGTGACAATGTAACAGTATGATTACCTTTTATGACAGTGCATATTCCGCGAGAAAAGATGATTTTATCAACTGTTTATCAGAATTTACCGGCATGAAGTCGGCCATGTTTACTGATGCATTGTGGGTTGTTTACTTTTCCGTTGTCAATAGTAATTGCTTCCTTATTCTTAACTGTCAAACAAGATAAAGTTATGTTTAAATCGTATTCTACCATTTGGAACAGTTCATTGGTATGTTTGTTGGTTAGAATATTATTTGTAATTAATGTAAACTGCGTTTTTTATAAGACTTTCATACATTTTTAAGCCGTAGATTACTGTTTTTCTGTCGGTGTTTTGTTTGGTTGGAAACGTTCGTTTGTTCGGAAAAAGAACGTTATCGTGCGAAAGACTGATTGTTTCCGAACATCGAACGTCGAACAACGACCAAAACCCGACATTGAACTTTTTTTGATCATTTATTTAATCGTTTTCTTAGTTTTAGTATAAATAGGCCCGAAAATTGATCGAGAGATCAGTCTTGCATCATCTAACATACAGTACACATCGTTGCTCTTGGCTATCTGCACGATTACAGTGAACTTAGGCAAATCATAAGTAAGCATCATTAATGTTTTGCATTGAACTTTAAGTAATACTAGATACTTAAAAGTAAAGAATATATATTTAGTTACATAGCAGGTAAAATAACAGTTTATTATATAACATTGGAAACTATTGATAGCATGTATTTCTAGGATCTGGTTATTGACACTAAAGATACGGAGTGCTATTGGGATTTAAGTTGCGATTCATTATTTTATTACAAAACGCGTGTGCACTAAACAGTTTTTAAAGTATATTATACAACAAATCGGCAATTTTGATGAGAAGAATATATTGCGAATGTGGTGTGCTTATTTGTAGAAACAGTTGTTTTAATATACATGATTAGTATTCTTGTGCTTAATAAAAGAAGTTAAACTGTTAACAAACCGTTGTTCCTGAAATACCCTGTTACTATATTAAAGCTAACATAACTGAAAACTACGTCTAAAGGTTGACCGTTATAATCTGATAAAAGATTAACAACAAAAGTTCAGAGTGATCTAAACGAAACTTGTAATTAATAGGTTAAGGTCAACGCCAGTAGAGCGTAACAGTTGTTTCCAAACGATCTTCTTTTTCAGTATTTATTACAACATGAATGGGGAAATATAATAGATGAATAAATGGCCAACCAACTTAACAACAGAAAAAAATTAATAACATATTAATACCACATAATACAAAATACAGGCATATCCAAAATTGCAGGCAATCGTGAACATGTTCCAGTCTAGTCACATGGAACAATAACAGCTATTTGCAAACTTTAAGAAATAAACAACAACCGAATACCACAGTTCTATTTTTATCGAGATTAATAAAGGCTCCTTATATAAATCTCGTAAATTGTTCACCGTAACTATCAAAAGAAACGGATACTCCGAGACAGTTACCTTAATTCGTTATTATATATTATAAATTAAACTCCAACATTTTATATGTGACACTGGGCGTATTAGTAATCGCCTGGGGGAACCAAACGAATATATGTGTACTTATGTTTGGTTTGTGCACTAAAAAGAGAAATAATAAGTGATAGACACTTATTAATTTTGAACTGGATTTATCTGATATATTAACTGTATGTTAATTGGAACCCGTCTGACGATTTAAAACTGTAAGCGGATTATCGAATTATGTAATATTGAGATATGTGTATCATGCGTTTACCAACAGTATGATTTCTCTCGATAGCATGTTTATAACACCTATAGTTTCTATAATAAAAAGTAATCCCTCCTGGACATTATAAGTTGCTATTCGATTGTGTTGTATGTGAAAAGAGTGCATTGATAGGTTTAGCTGGATTATGGATGAAGATTTCGAAATTTAGAATCTATGGATAAACTTTATGAGCAACTATGAATGAAACCAGATGTAACCTGGACCTGCTTAACAAACAAATAAGAACTTTCTTACATGTCTTGTGACCCCACCTTTTCTGGTGATTTTTCAAGTGGAAAACTACTAAATTAAACTGCCGTATTATGCATATTGGTTGAAGTTGCAGCAAATCATTAGTATGTGACATTGATGTCAATGGTGAAAATATTTAGTGGTTTCATACTTTGATGATAAAACATCCATAATTAGCTGAGAACCAATCAACTGCTTCTATTTTTAATCTTCTTAGACAGAGACTTTAGGTAAAGATAAAGAGAATTTTTTTCGCGAACTCGCTATAGGATATATGCATGCTCACTTAAAATAACGTGTGTAATGTGATAATAACTATGTATGATCATTTTCATTTTATCAGTTATAACGGACAAATTTAGTTTTTAATAACTTATATATGCAAATGCCAAATAATGTCTAGAAATTCGTTTTCCTTTAGCGTTGTTCGTATACTCATTACCGAATACTCAGTATCAAATACTCAGTACCGAATAATCTGTACCGAAATAAGTATTAAAGTCGAAAAGGAAATGCAGCTTTCACAGAAAACAGCAAACTCAAAACAACGCAAAAGGACAAACATGAATGGCAATGTTAACAACTAATAAAGGCATATGACGTCACAAACAAACGGGTTGACAATAGGGCTACCGCCTTGGAACGGTCAGTGATAAAAAAGGACGCTGGGGGTTTAAACCAGGTTCTAGGGTTCTATCGCCTATTAATGCCGCCTTGTTGGCTCGTTGGCTCTAACCAACAAGGCGGCATTAATAGGCGATATAAGTAAAACACAAAGATGCTCGTGTATATATAAATACAAAAAGCCAATAGCCTAGAAAGCCACAAAGAACGTACACATTGACCTGGGAGAAACAAGAGCAACAAAAGAATAAACCATTGAGGGCACGACAAGACAAGATTGCAGACAAACATCAAACGTCACCGTCCTTTTGGGCTTTAGGTAGACGTCATCATAGGGTCCACAGCCTGTCCGATCATAGCACAATTCAAGAGGAAAGCATAGTGGAGAACTTTAAATGGGTCCACTACCAAGCATGCAGTGCGTTGCAAAGTGATAGGGTTATAACCTCTTTTGATAAACCTTTTAACAAGTTTAACAAAGATAGTATGAAAGTGCTCATGAGCAAGGATCTTACAAAGCTTGTAAATCATATCACCATAGAAGTATAATCCTTGTCGCAGAAGAGTTCTTAAATTACTTTTATATTTCGAAAGAAGATCAGGGTTACGATAATAAAATTTTACAAAGGTTTTACGAAGTGTATGATAACGGTAGCCCTGATGGAGTAGCTTTTTAGATATACAAAGATTACGAATATTAAAGTTTTCAACTCGAGTACAAGCTCTAGAAAAACGAATAAAACGAACTTGAGACACATAGACCTCATAAGAAATTGCTCGGGGAACATCCTCAACTAATGGGGACTTATTAACAATATCAAAATTAAAATCATCTCTCTTGTCATAGATTTTGCTAATTATTTCACCATTTTCAATAGAGAGATGTAAATCGAGAAAAGCAGCGTTACTATCAGAAATATTAACTTTGTTAAGTTGAAGTTCTTTAGGATATATATTATTAACCCGGCATAGTACACAAAAGGCTTGTCAATGTTCAATATGTTATCCAGATATCGAGAGGTGTCATTAAAGGCTTCAATAACATCTGCCTGGGTATCTGATGAAAGACTCAACATGAAATCTCTTTCATAGCAATATAAAAACAAATCTGCGACAAGGGGTGCACAGTTCGTACCCATAGGGATACCAACAATTTGTCTATAAACGGTAGTTTCGTACCTGACTAAAATAGTATCTAATAGAACAACTTCATGGCAAGTCCACATAGTGTAATTGTCTAAATTGCCGTTAGTAAAAAACTTTAATAGTGTTACAGGCCAAAATTGTAGTATTTTTCCTATTGAAAGTTTTTTGAATGAGAGCAATAAGCTTGTCTTTGATAAGGTGATGTGGTAAAGTTGTATATAATGTAGAAAAGTCATAATTACTTATAGATGAAGCTTGACGTTTATTGCAAATTTTATCAAGCACGCCTCCTGATTTTTTAATAAACCAAAAGAAATTAATCCCAGAGGTTTCATAAGCTTTAGCACAGTAGTCTTTAAGTGATCTTTAACGGCAGTAAGACAAGATGTCAAAAGTTTGGAGATATATGTAGTGGTGCAAGAACAAAAACTGGAAATAAAACGCGCTTTATATTGTTGTTTGTGTAATTTGGGAATCCAATACATCGTTGGAAGTCTGTTTTGTTTTTCGTTTATGTCTTGCACTGAGTGATATGCGTCGAAACAACATTATCTTCAGTAGATTTCAATGGAGTATACGAATTAAGTTCTTGAGATAAAACATTGACGTAATGGAGGCGTCATACAATATTTATATTATCAGCTGCTTCATCAGCAGGAACTAAAACAAACTTATTAATAAATTCCTGGATTCCGATTTTAAATTACGAAATGAAAACCTAGGTCTAGGGGGAAGTAGGGAGGGGTTAGCCATATAGAAGTTAATACGGGTATCAGCTATGATGTTAAAAATAGTATTTTTTCCAAGTAGAAAGTGAGTTAGGGTCAGCAGGTTCTCTACAACACCATTTAATACTAAAATCCTCAATGGATTGACCACGGCATGCATTAAAATCAATCACAGAAAGCAATCTATACTTCAGACCTTTGGAAACAAATGCCGAATACGTTTATCTATAATATCAAAATTACCAGTAATGACATGACCGGCCGGAGCATAGCAACATGTAGATGTTCTACACTCGCATTCCTTAGGGGTGTTATTTACTGTATCAAGGTGGTAGTTGAAAATCATATTTCTAATTGTTTTTTGTACTTATAACAAATTGTAGGATTTTCTGAATTTTTGAAATATTTAGGAATATAATCAACAACATTTTTATCTCGAAAAATACTTGGTATATCAATAAAATCAATGCCCTTTTTATAAAATGTCTGACGTGACCAGAAACCGTGTCAATATGGGGTCGGGGAACATGCTGCGTATAGCCTTGAATTATAGAAGCAGTGTGATACAAATATCTGTTCGTATGTCTTGTCTGCTTCTTCGTCAATCAGCTTAAGTGAAGAAATGGATAGAGAGGTGAGACAAGAAAGCATCGAGTGCTTTCCCGACTGTTTAAGAATGGTATGTAAATCCGGACTGACATAGTAATACGTAATTTTCGTTTGATGTTACTATTACTTCTACAACCATGAGACCTGGAGTTACGCTTTCGAATGGAAAATATAGCAAAAATGTCAATATAAGACTCTTTTGAAATATTTCCTTGTTGATTAATATTGTCATTAAGGCCCAGTGGAAATGGTGCCTGCAAGTTGTTCATCCACTTTAGTTCTGCTATATGTCTATCTATTATTTTAAAGTTGTTGGTTACATCATTATCATAAATTATATATGCAACAGGTTGAACAGTGACGTTTCTAAAACTATGACCTGACTGACGAAAGAGCTGGTACAGGTAACTCTTTAACTTTTTGGGATTGCCTGATTATATTTATGCTCACGGAATCAAACTTTTACTGAACGACCTGTTTGTCCAACATATTGTATACCACAACGTGGTGCATTTCAAGTCAAAGCATAAATGACGTGAGACGTACGTCAATCAACATTTGAAGCTGGACATATATAAAATGTTCTACCATTAACAGTTGATTTAATGGTGGACTTGCAACAACATAAATGCAACAAATGTACGTCTTAGCATTGCACTTATTTATAGAAGGAAACACTCTGCGTCTGGATTGATTTGTTTGTTTGTTTGTTTGTATGGTGTTTTGCGTCATATTCAACACATGTAAGGTTATATATGACGGTCGATTTGTTGTGGTGGAGGCAGTCCACCCACCTTTCCGGGGTAGAACTAGTGCTGTACATCTCCCGCCATCCATAAGAAACGACTCTTCCTCACTTAAAAGCCTCTGTATTGAATTAAACGATGTCTGAATGGAGACGTTACTTGATATCTTCTCAAAACAAATGATATAAGAGGTGTTAAAGAAACACTTGAGCCGTTATTAAAAATCCTAGTAGAATTATTGGAAGGAACATGGAATAAGGTTGCCGAATGAAGATGTAAAGGTGTAAAACTGGAATTTAATTGATAAACCATTCTTCCCCGGTTGCACAATTTAGTTGTTCAAAACTGTACTGCATCAAGTTTTTTTATGTGTTGGTGTCAGATAAAATGTGTTTAAAACCCTTTCATTATTATGCTATAGAGTATTATGTGGCGATGGTTGTTTGATGTAGCAATTAATACACCGTTCTCTGCTATCCGTGAGTCTTTAAATACATTCTGTTAATGTTGTTATGTCGTTGCGTAAATCGTCATTTTTAAATCAACTATTTAAAGGCAAACATTTAAAATAGCAATGTCGTCATTGCTTTGTAACTATTTAAGGTATTTCTTAATGCAAATGCAATAAACTACGTTTTCAGAATTGATAATATGGCTGGAAAGTAGTAGTGTATAAGCAAATTAGGGATAATTTTGTTGCGCACCCTGCGTGCTGCTCGCATCGCGCATTGTTTCCACAGTGTATACTCACGCTAATAAATCGGAAGAGGGTGATGCTTCCGGGTTTGATTATCTCGTTCAAGAAGGATGACACTCACACGTTATTTATGGAGAAAGTAGACAAACTCATAAACGAAGATAAAATAAAGGAAGACGAGGCTAAAGAGAAAGTATTTGAAATAATGTTTCCCAAAAATGCGCCTGCTTTTATTTAAGAAATATGCGTCGTTTCTTCAGCGTTTGTACCGCTTATGAATGCGTCCTTTACACCGAGAAATCGTAAAATATATAGATCTGAAAACGAATGTGACCGAAGATGTCACTATACGCCAGGTGTTACAGGCTATTTAATCTGTTTCTCGAAGACATCAGCTACGAATCCGACAGTTGCTACATAACTTCCGTCATGTTATTTTACGCGATAATTTCTTCCGAGGATAGCGTAGAATATCACCCTGACAACGAGTCGAAAACCTTTGTCGTAGAATTGAATAAGGTTTAAGCCGGGGAGTGGGAAATAACCATATCCAAACTACCTTTAGCTGCCACCGGGTCCGGTTACTTGGAGATATACGGCTGCGATCGGACTTGGATCGCCGGGACGTTATCGTCCCTTTTAAGGAACGTTTTCCTGGAGAAAAGTAGTTGTCAATTTAACTATGTTTCTACACCCTACTACCTAAAAGTAAATCGTTCCGATCTGAGTAGGATTCGCGTCTACATAAGGAATCGAATATCTACCCCAAAATTAGCTCCGCGATATCCCGTAAAGTGTACACTTCACTTTAAGAAAAATGAAAACGGTTCCGTTCGTACCCGACCTGGACGCTTGGACGAAAGCCTTTGACGCGGGACGTACCTATAAAGGACCTCGTAAAAGAATTTGACTTCTCCCTAAAATAACTGACCAAATCAAGGTATTTAAACCCGAAATTACAATGATAGCGTACGCTCAACAGGTGGTAGAACGGGCAAAGAAAGATAAAAAGATCGGACAGGGAAAGCAGCATTCAAGGACGACAGTCAACCACAAAACACAAAAACAAACACGCAAACAGACAAACGAGAAGGCGAAAGTAATAAAAAATGCAAACGATATCACAAACACAAAAGGGTTGACAATAGGGCTACCGCCTTGGAACGGCCAGAACTGAAAGCATCCAAAGAAAAGGTTTCACCTTCGTTAGAGGCCGTGGAATGGGCTAGGTATCGAGTGGATAAGAATGAAGCGACTTAAGATGAGAATGAGGAGGAATAAAATGGTAGGAAGACCTAGTTACTATGTACAAATATACGTTATAATGGTAACCTCTGGCGAGCTATTGATTTAGCCGTAAGTTAAAAAAGAAATTACAAAAAAAGGTATAACGGGGATATCTGCCTGTATCGGTCACCGCCTGATAGGACTCGTTGAGGAGTCGAATTTTTTACTTTAACAGGTGTAAATGAAAAGTTTTCGAAAAGCAAAAACAAAAACAAAAGTAAACAACACTCAACGACAACAACATTTAGCGGGACGAGGGAGGGAGAGATGGAGGGAGGGAGTTATCTTTTGACAGGTAGTCGACGCCGCGTTTTAAAAATAAATAATTTTTACATTTTATATTTTGTGGCATTTGCAGTATTAGGAACCATCTCTGTTTACGCTGATAATATTAGCAGCAAACTATATATAGACAGACTAGGCATATCGCCTTAAAGATGAATGGCCACCCTTTTTGTAGTATTATCAATTAACACATTTAACTCTTAAAACGTCATATGATCATTTCTTGATAGTCTCGGAGAGGAACATATATTTAAAACCACTACTAAGTTGTACGTTGAAAGAAAGTATTATTTGCATGACGTAGATGCTACTTTTACTTTTGCGTGACTGTACGGGGAAATGAGGCAAATCTTAATTGTATAGCTGCACTACTATTGACGGTTAATTGATAAATACGTTTACCTGTGGATTAATTTACCTGTTCAAAGTGTTCTATATCATTAAATAAAATCTTATTTTGCTTTTCACAGATATTGCAATGTGTGAATTTGTAAATATATATTGTTGTGTATTGATTTCGATTGAAATAAATATAAACATGTTCATCAGACAAAACAGGCATTGAAACTGCAGTATCACTTTGACTTCAAACCGGCTTGTATATAATTCAATACCATTTTGAGTTTTCACGTTTTCTTCTTATTCTACCGTAGGTTTAACTATATTATTGGTAACAGTAATGCGCAAGAACAACAAGACCAGCTTTCCAACGGTTTTCGTTATTTACCTATAGTGCTGACAGTCGCACACGCTTGGTCGTTCATTTCGAGTGATCAGAAACATAACGGTTTACCTGTGAAAATACGAGAATTGACAACTGAGTCCGCTCGTCAAAACCTTACTTGTGTATGATACCTTAATGACGCATGCTGCATTCGCTACCGTTAAAAAAGCAATAATTCAACAAAGTGGAAGTGGAAGAACACTGGCTATAGCAAAACCGACGACAGATTTAGATTCTGCGTCAAAAAATACCTCAGAAAACATATAATTATATTGGGCTCCCTTAAAGGTGAAACAAATGAAAATTAGAAGTGGTTCAAATCAAAACGTTAAAGTCATAGGAAAAAACCGATTCCTCGTTAAAAATTACGTCAGAAAATCCAAATAGTTGTATTCTGTAAACCCCGGAGGGCATAAACGACTTTTGAAATGGCTGTAAATCATAAAGGAATGGTCGGAATTTAGAAATGATGTTATTTTTAAAATCAGCGTCGAAAACTACGCCGGAAAACATTATATCATTATTAAAAGTAGCTCATAACAAAAGAGTTGACTTTGGGGGCGGCTGTAAATAAAAAAAGGGATTTTTCAGAATCAGTTGGACGCAGGGAAGCAGAAAACATATAGAAGTCAATATGTTAACATTTTAGATGAAATCGCCTAAAAAGCAATACTTTAACATCAGAATAATACTACAATAGGATTATTATTAGAGTAACGTGTTCTGGAAGTTTGCATTTACCTACGAGAGGTGATACACACTTCCAGAACACGTTGCTCTAGTAATGATCCTTTTATTATATACCTCTTACACATCATTAACATAGAAATATTTGCATTTCTATTGCATACACATTCAATAAAGCATATTATTTCTCGATAAAGTGCAGCGGGAAAATGTATGTAGTTTTAAGGTGTTGGTGTTCATTGGTCTGACCTACTTGTTTTGTTTGTATGACGTAACGTCGTCTTGACATTCTCGCGCATAGTGGCGTAAAACTTGCTTGAATGATTGGAAAAACCGCAGTTCTATTGTTAGTAAGATAGTGATACTAATTCTATCTTTAGTAGCATAGTGATAACCTGTAGTGTGATACAGGTTGTTGTATTCCATTGTAAGGAAATGAAGGCACTATTCATATATTATTGATAGGTATATAATAAATGATAATATAAACAACAATCTTTACTAAAGTGACTTACCTCAAATTTTCTGTTGGAGTTATATACCTAAATAATTACTCTAGGGCGTAACATTAATCAATGACAGAACTACAACGGGTCGAACGTCCGTAAACCCAATCGATCAAAAGGTGTAGCTGTCAAGAAATAGTGTCAAATGTTCGTTAACCCAGTCGATCAAAATGTGCACCGGACAATAAAGTTCACCTATTGATCGATTGGGTTCACGAACAAAACCCTCCCTCCCCCGCAGGAATTTTGTAGACCCTATTTTTCTGAAAGCCCATTATGTATGTAGTATTTTCAACTTGTCTGCCATCTGAGGCTTTATCGTGTTACAGGGTGTAGAATACGTTACCCATAAAATAATTATTAATTTTACTGCATTTTGAAGACTAAAAATGTATGGAGGAAATTGGTTTTATTTTAAATTGTCGTCATCATTCATGCCTTTTATAATACAAACTTCCGTTTCACTTACCTTTTATACTTTGGATACCTGCGTTACTGCGCCTACGTTACCGTAATTTACGTTACCGTGTGTTGGTAAGTTTTTTAATGTAAGACATTAAGAACATCCGACAATTATTCCAAACCTTACAGATATCACAGATATACGAGCCCATGATGTTAATAATGTTTGGTTCTTTTAATATCTGTTACATGTGTGTTTTAAATCATTTTCTAATTTACGCATGTAAGAAAAAATTAGAACAAATCATCCTACGAACTATTAAAGTTGTATTGCAATATTCCTTTAGACATAATTGATTGTAACAACTCATTTTGAACATTAAATATGCTTTATAACTACAAAAAATGCATTTCACTTAATGTTTATACATTTGATACCTGCGTTATTAAGCATAAATGACCTTAATTTACGTTACCTTGTTGAATGAAGGTTTTTGGTTTGAGAAATTAAGAACATTTAAATGTTTTTTATCCGAAAATTATTTCAAAACATCTTAGTTATAATATACATACGTACCGATGATGGGAACAATGTCTCGTTATTGTACTGTCCGTTACATAGTGTTTTTTTTTAAAATAATTAATAATTACCAGAAATCTAAATAATTCAGCCAGTTAGCTTATACAGATGTTAAGACAACATTCTACTATACATCATCAATGGTTATCAACAAAGTTTTAACTGACATGAAATTATATCAATGCTAATATGTGTTACCTCGTATATTGAACGTTACGTACGTTACCAATTAAGTTTATATTATTTTATTTAAGTACCACATCTAAGTATCAAATAAAAACATGGATACATATCTTTATTTTCCTTTATATACTGTTTATACTTGTGGTGGTTAAAGATAGTTACGTCAAGGCTACATCCCACTCCCCGTCTAAAACCTTATTCAATTCGACGAACAAATCTTTCTACGCTATCCTCGGAAGAAATTATCGCGAAAAATGACATGACGGAAGTTATGTAGCAACTGTATTATTCGTGTGAAGGTTTCCTTTATAAAGTCTCCTCTCCACTGTCGGATTCGTAGCTGATGTCGTCGAGAAGCAGATTACATTTCTTAGCCTGATCTTCGGTCACATTCGTTCTTAGACCTATATATTATTTACGATTTCTCGGTGTAAAGGACTCATTTGTAAGCGTACGGTACAGACGCTGAAGAAACGACGCATATTTCTTAAGCAAAATCAGACGCATTTTGTGAAACATTATTTCAAATGCTTCCTCTTTAGCCTCGTGTTCTTTCATTTTATCTTCGTTCATGAGTTTGTCTTCTTTCTCCTTAAATAACGCGTGCGTGTCATCCAGTACTTCTTGAACGAGAGAATCAAACTCGGAATCATCACCCTCTTCCGATATTTCGTCATCTCCGTCTTCTTCCGTAGGGCGACGGACATTGCCGAATATGATTTTATTCTCATCACCCTCGAAGGTTTCATCCCTATCCGTATTCCATTCTCCGAGCGTCGTCAAATATATCCGCCTTTAATCTTTCACTGTCCATCGTGGTTTGTTTCAGATCCAGAACTACGTAACCGAAAGGTTTTCTTACTGCGTTTTTATAGAAAGTCATAAAAGTGTTCGCATCTCCCGGGTATATCTGTTATGCTAAAGCGATGCTTTGAGACTGATCACTGGGAGATTTAAATATCACGATGTATTGACTGTTTAAACTCATAGTTCTCTGTTCCCTACCGTGGTAGAATACTTTTTGAAGTAAACATATAACGGTGAGGTCTCGATGATAGGACCCTTATATGAACAACTCGCAAATTCCCTTATCGCGATTAGCGTCTTCCATCAGGTCGTCTATGATTACCAAAGTGCGGTATATTGAATCAAATAGAAAATCGATATCGTCGGGATTGCCTTGTATAAACAGTAAGTCCGACATCTTTTCCGTTAACTCTTTAAAAACAGGCTGCCATATTTTATACATATACAGGATTCTCGAAGGTGGTGGCCGGATCATTGTTTCGACATTGAGTAAAACGTGTTTACAAACTGGCTTTTTCCGGACATAGTTGGACTCCCTCCCTTCCTCTTCCCTCCCTCCCTCACTCACTCACTCAGTCCACCCCTCCTTCCCTCTCTCCCTTCACGGATACTATTGACCGCAAACTATATAATTTAAGAACGTGCCCGCCTTTGGTTCCAATTATTTTTGAACATTATCAATTTCTGACTTTTGAAAAAGAAATAAAGGCATTTTAATTTACCTTACCAGTGAGTGCCTCTACGCTAAAGAAAGGATTTGCGATGGCCGAACTCGTGGGTATAACATGCAAGGTTCCGCGACGGCTGCTGACTCACGGATGGGAATGTTGATACGCGCGCCCTTTTGATATGACTCCCGTGATTCATTAGCGTGTGTCTACACTGTGGACACAATGGGCGATGCGAGCAACACTCAGGGTGCGCAACAAAATAATCCCTGATTCGTATATATACTACACCTATATATATGTTATTTGAGAGAATGAAATCCATAATAACGCACTTTTTTTAAATTAGGATCTATAAGATACAATTTCGAGTACAAATATTAAATACTATATGTGGAGAAACTAAGTCAAGTAGGCGAGATATAAAGTCGAGCGCTCGAGTTAAAACGTCGAGCGCTCAAGTTTTAAAAGTTGAGTGCTCGAGATAAAAAGTCGGGAGCTCGAGATAAAAAGTTGAGCGCTTCAGATAAAAATGTTGAGCATTCAAGATAAAATGTCGAGCGCTCGAGATTACTTTAGCTTGGAAAACAGGTTGTGTGTCCTAAACGTATCGCCATATCTCAAGCGATCAACATGTTTTATCTCGAGCGTTCGACTTTTTATCTCAAGTGCTTGACTTTTTAAACACGCAAGCTTGACTTTTTAACTCGAGTGTTCTACATTTTATCTCACCTACTTGATTTAGTTTCTCGAAACAATAGACTTATTGGTGCATGTCAGGGGTAGCGGTTGTGCCAATGTGATGAAACATCTGTATAAGTTCCTTAAACTCCATAGATCGATGTAAAATAAATAAGTTTAAACTTATAGATGTGCAGCTGCTAGCTGTGTTCTACCATTAGTGTTCATATAGCAAAGGTCAAAGGTTAACGTCATTGTGTCATTATATAGAATGACTAGAATAGGTTTTCAATGGGATAGTACACTTTCAAGAATTAGACTTGTATATAAATGAAAAACAACGTATTTACAGATAGAGCACTACAGGACCGTTTGTTCAGATTTTGGCAAAAATGGCGTCTTGGGGACACTATGTTTGTTTCATTTT